>ML779421.1:893696-907864 GCA_009831015.1 Picea engelmannii
ATGATAAATTTGCATTATATAAACACGTTGTCTATTAACAACTTTATTGTATCCATTAAAATTTCCTGTCATGTAATTCGTTGTCATGTAAAGGGATAACAATAAAAAGGAATTTTAGCAAGGAATTAAGTTATATATATTGTTGTCTAAACATTGAATATCGCTAAGTTAACATCATAGTGGGAAAACACAGTACACTCGCAACTCAGTAAATAGCCCAGTAAATAAACGCACATGGTAATTAAAACACAAGGGTATAAAACACACTGGTAACTAGTAGCCATATGGTTTAAGCAAACACATACATATTATTTAAAGAGAACACATACATTCCAAAAACGTGGAGTTTTTACCATTCCATCCATTGGGGTTTATCAATCAAACACACATATTTTTATCAATCCAAAAACGTAGATATTGGACTTCAAAACTCAGAGCTTATCATTCACAAATGCAGATTTTTATCAAGTTTAAGCATTTAAAAACACAGAGAAAATTAGAGTTTTAATCAGTCAAGAAACAAAGGTACTCGTTTAGAAGAAGGTGTGAGGATCAGGGATTAATCATAAGATAAAAACGTAGAGATAAGTAAGGGTTTGATAACTGGGTGAAATTTATCCTTCACTTGTTTTATGTGCACAGGAAAGTAGGGCATTTGAATCTATAGGTCTTTAAACACTGGAGTGACGACCGTTGATTCGGCTCCTGGCCGACTACTTAGGCACAGACTAACAACTAAAGGGATAAGGGACAAAATATAAAAACAAAATTTTTTCATTGTATTAATAAATAAAAACACATGCCGAGAATTCATTGCAATCGAGGTTTGGGTTCACCAAGGGAAATCAAATAAAAAATACAGCGAGCATAAGGCTGAGTTGACCTTAAGTTCTTGATAATAAAACGTTCAATAAAACATAATCTTAACACAATATAAGTACAATACTGAAGGCACAAGAACAATATTAAACTACCATTAAAAAATATACACATGCGTATCGTAGCCAAATGTGAAAGCTCTGAGTCATTGTCTTGCACGCACTCCACCCAACTCCTACTTGACGATCGATGTGACCTCATTGGTACCTCCCAACCAACGCTAGGTGTACTCTTCTTCCCCCTGAGCCCCCCCGAGCCACAAAGGGGCCACGCACACAATACCAGAGAACATCTAGCACCCATATTTCCTCGCAAGGTCAAGCTACCACCCATTAATCGAGCTAGGTATTCCAACTCCGACAAGAGAAGTTCAGTCAAGAAAAATTTCGGCAGCGTAACATTACGCAAAAAGATGAGATCCATACTCCTCCTCCTCCATCCTTTTTATAGATTTTTCAAGTAATTAGTTTCCCAAATTCTCATTGAATTCCTTTTTCATTTAATTAAATAGGAAAAACCTCCCTCATACACATGTCGCCTGATCCCCCAGTTGCACCAGAAAATTAATTTTATTAATTAATTAATTATTCCTATTTTCATCACCCACCTAAAAGCATTCCTAAAACCACTCCTAGGTGTCCCAAAATCCCCTTACACTTCTTAAATGACTTAGGCCTTACTTAATTCCTAGTTGAGTTCATAATTAGAAAGTTCCAAAGGCAAGATTCCTTAGTAAGTTAGACATTCAACTTTTTCTTTACATTTCCCCTTTTCCTTAAGTTTCCCCCTTTTTCCTTTTTAACTAAAAAACAATTTAGCAAGTGTAGATAAAACAACCATTTACCCTTTTTCTTCTTTATTAAAGATTAATTTAGCAAGTGTAGATGAAACAACCATTTACCCTCTTTTCTTTTTAACTAAAATTAAATTAGTAAAAATAGATAAAAACAACCATTTCCCTTTTTAAAATTTTATTCCTCCATTATAATTTGACTTTAATAAATAAATTTAAATTTCTAACCCCCCTTCTTGTTACATATTTAGTTATTATTATTATTATTATTATTGACCACATGTTCTACTTAGAACTAGATTTTAATTTCACTAGGTTGGGAGACATTTTTCTTAAGGAAAAATGTTTTTAAATCTTACTTACCACATTATTCATTTTAAGGCCGTCTAGGTTTATTCACTTACTAGTTAAAATCACGACGTGCTCTTCAGGATGCACTAGGTGCTCCAAGAGTTCCACTCGCCTCTTTCCATTTTCCTTGCATGACGTGCCCTTCAGGATACACTACGTGCTCCAAGGGTGTCACTCGCATCTTTCCATTTTCCTTGTGCAGCGTGCCCTTCAGGATGCACTATGTTCTCCAAGGGTGCCCTTTACGTCTTGACCGACCTGATAGACATAAAAAAACCATGGAGTCAATACTTTTCTAGGTGATCTTGTGGGAGATTAAGGACCTCTATGGAATAAGGCCCATGCTTTATTGTGCGCCCCTTAGAATCATCGTGAGCTACTGTCACAGTCTTCCCTCACGACATCATGGGTCTTCTCAAACTAGGTAATTGTTAACCTATAGCTCATGTCATTATGGGAGTGCTAGTAGGCTATGGTAGGGCTTCTCCCACACCTCTCCCTCAAAGTCTCTGGTTGTCATGTGTGGCCCCTCTACTCCACATGTGAGTCTGGTCAGCAAGCTATCGTCAGCTTGCATCCTTCAACGAATCATGTCAGTAATAATAATCAATCATCATAAAATCTAACCATATGTACATAAGTCACATCAACAATATTCAACCCAATAGTCCACTCCCTTACTCGATCCAGAGTCCAAGGGGTTTCATCGATCCCTTTGCATCCTTGAGGTCCGAAGTCCTGCATACTCAGGAGAACCTAGTCAATAACACTTGTCTATGTTAATAAAAAAAAATAACATATCATCATATCCATAATGCCTCATAATCATAATCAAACAGCCAATAGTATAATAATCTGGATCACTTGCAAGCAAGTGTCCTCAAAGAATAAGTTCGTTTAGTGCACGCAAGAGCGTGATGTTACATACACCTCCTCTTGGTTTAATCTTCATCCCAAAGTTTCACTATATATAGGTGCTGAAATAAAGTGTATCAGAGTATCATAAGTCTATCTATCAAACAAATATGGAAACTGTTGACACATATCACATGCGTCCTCCCAGGTCACCGAGTGCAGACTATAGTTGTCCCACTAGACCTTGACCTGATCTATTGTTTGACGTCATAATTGTCGAATGTGATTGTCCAGGATGCAGATTAGCTCATCCGTGAGTTCACCCTCATCAGATACCTACAAGGAACTCATGTCAATAACATGTGTAGGATCACTAATATAATGTCTCAACACAGATACGTGAAAACCATCATGCATAAGCCTCAAAGAATCAAGCAAGGCTAGTCTATAGGCCATGAGCCCCTTCCTTTCCACAATCTCGAAAGGTCCCATGAACATAGAATAGATTTTAGCGCCCTATCCAAACTTGATCAAACTCTTATGTGGTTTCACTCGTAAGAAGACTCGGTCGCCAACTTCGTAACTATGGTCAACACGATGCACATCGACATAACTCTTTTGTCAATCATATGCTTCCTTGATCCTTTGTCTTATTGTTTTAATTTGACCTTCCATTTCTTGGATCGCTTCTAGTCCCACCAGGACCCTATCCTCAAGTCGATCTCAACTCAAAGGTGTCTGACATGGTCGCCCGTAAAGAAACTCGAAAGGCGCCATCTTAATGGTTCTTTGATAACTGTTGTTACATGCAAATTCTACCAGTGGAAAGAATTCTTCCCAAAGCTTTTGTTGGTCCATCACGTACATATGCAACATGTCCTCCAAGATTTGGTTCATTTGTTTCGTCTGCTCGTTTATCTTCGGGTGATACATGGTACTAAAGTTAAGTGGGGTTCCCAAGGCCTCTTGGAAACTAGTCCAAAATCATCCAGTAAACATCAATCCTCGATCAGATATAATCCTCTTAGGCATGCCATACAGCCTCACAATCTCGTTGATGAAAACTCTAGCTATGCCAGGTGCCTGATACATTGTATGCACAGGAATAAAATGAGAAATATTCGTCAGAGTGTTGACTACCACAAAAATTGAGTCACGTCTCCTTGCCGTCAGTGGCAATCCAACAATGAAATCCATCGAAATGACCTCCCATTTCGATTTTGGAATAACATGTGGTTGTAGTAATCCCGCTGGATGTCTATGTTCATCCTTCACCTGCTGACATTCTAGACATCTTTCCACGTAGTTGACTATGTCTTCCTTCATTCCTTTCCAGAAGAATAAGTGTTTAAGGTCTACCCTCATATTCGTGACTCCAGGATGAGCCATGTACATTACTCTATGAACCTCGTTTAGGATCAAACTCCTCAACTCATCATTAGGTGGTAAGTAAATTTTATTTTTAAATATCAATAATCCATCGTCGTCAAACGTAAATCCTTCAAATCTTGGTACCATCATCATGTTATGTCTGATAAAATCCTTGGCCTCCTTGTACCAGTCATCGTCGCACTGTAAAGTTAGAATATTTTTACGTAGATTCATCTGAGGAGGCATCACCGAAAATATGCATGATCTCTGACTCAACACATCTGCCACTCTTTTCATTGTACCTTTTATGTACGTATTCTTGAAATCGTACTTGCTAAGCAATTCCGACCAACGTCGTTGTCGTGCGTTCAAGTCACTTTGCGTAAAGATGTGTTGTAATCCACAGTGGTATGTTTTTAGTTCGAATTTCCATCCAATAAGGTAGTGTCTCCAAACTCTCAAGGTAGAAACAATGGCTAACAACTTCAAATTGTGTGTTGCATAGTTCACCTCATGCCTTCTCAAATTTCTCGAGATGTAAGTGATCACTCGACCATATTGCATCAAGACTCCACCTAAGCCTTCCTTGGATGCGTCAGTGCATACCAAGAAGTCCATGTCCATGTCTGGGACCTTTGGTATTGATGTTGTGGTCAACAACTCCTTGAGCCTCCGAAATGCTTCCGCGCATTTCTCGGTACAAACAAATTTCTTGTTCTTCTTCTACAATTCTATGATCGGATTTGCTATCTTTGAAAAACCCTCGATGAACTGTCGATAATATCCCACTAAACCCATGAGGCTATGCACTTTGGGGGCATTCATTGGAGCAGGCCATTCCATAATAGCCTCGACCTTTGCTGGATCCACAATGATACCTTTGTCGAAGATGAGATTCCCTAAGTAGTGAATCTTCGATTGATTAAATGATCCTTTAGATAATTCCCCATACAATTTGTTCTCTCGCAGACACTGTAGTACCAAGCACAAGTGCTAGTCATTCTCCTCCATCGTCCGAGATTAAATCAAAATATCATCAATGAATACTTGGACGAACTTGTCCAAGTAATCGCAGAACACCTCGTTCATCAAACTCATAAATACCCCTGGGGCATTCGTCAGTCCAAATGGTAAAACCGTAAACTCATACTGTCCAAACCTCATCTTAAAGGCGGTCTTAGGGATGTCATCCTCCTTGATCTATAACTGGTGATACCCTGATCGCAAGTCAATCTTTGAAAACACCGTCGTGCTTTTCATATGATCGAATAGATCATAAATCCTTGGCAACGGGTGTTGATTCTTGATCGTTTCCTTATTAAATTGATGGTAGTCAATGCAGAGACTCCATGACCCATCCTTATTTCATAAGAAAATAACAGGTGCACCCCACGGTGACACACTTGTACGTATAAGTCCCATGTCCAACAACTCCTTCAGTTGCATTCTCAACTCCTATAACTCTGGGGTCGACATCCGATAAGGCATTCTTGTTATTGGTTCAATCCTCGGTTTTAGGTTTATGGTAAATTCCAATTCACTCTCCAATGACATCCCAAGTAACTCCTTAGGGAAGACATCCACAAACTCTCTCACCACCGGAAGGTGTTCTAGTCCTTCCTTTAATCCCTTCTCATTTAACGCAAGGATCACATAAATCTTACATCCCTTGCACATGATCTTCTGTAGCTGCAAGGAAGAGGTGAACCTCAGGGAGACTCCCTGGTTCTGACCTACAATCATGCATCTTTGTCCCTCATCATCGACCAAGCTCAACGATTTCATCTTACAGTTGATTATCGCCTCATGCGATTCCAACCAATCCATACCGATCACGACATCATAAAATCGTAAGATAGTGACGTATAGGTTGGCCCTGGTGACTAACTCTCTGAGGTTAAGGCTACAACCCGTAACCTTCTCTCCAACCTTCTGTTTGACTCCCAAATCTATTTCTACAAAGATAAACTCATCCTATTCGACTGCCTTTACCTTAATTCATTTTAGCACTGCACTAGAAATGAAACTCTCTGTAGCACCCAGATCTATCAAAATACTAAGGGTTTGGTCATCAACGACCCCTAACGTCTCGAGCACAAGCGACTAGTGCTCTACTTGGCGGTTATTCACCGTTACATGAATCCGATGGGCCTTGCCCAGAACTCCCAGGGTAGTGGGTCCGACTGATCCAAATTCTCTGGTTCTCTCCTCTGGGCAGTCACACTGGTAATGTGGCTCCCCACATTCTAGCACACTTTCTTTGATCTAGTATTCGTGGTACCCGAAGTAGAAGTTGAATCCTAACATTAAGTCCAAACACGAACTTGTCGACCTTAAGTTTCTTGGTAATTTGGTGCAGAGTGTACCGAAGCAGCTCCAAAAATAGGCCTCGTACTTGGGCACCGTACGACCGCCATGTTGCAAGGTGTTGAACTCGTTGAGTTGATGCTCAATGAATTCCTCCGAAAGATACCTCTCTCAGAAACATTCCTTGAACAGTTCCCATGACACGTCTTTGACGACCATGTTCAAGGGGGAGGAGCGTCTTCCACCATAGAAGAGCGCTCCCCTTCAGTTGGAAGTCTGCCATGCATACCTTCATGTTGGAGGTATAGTCGCGAAGTGCAAAGCACATCGCCATATTCTCCAACCATGCCTCGGCGGCTGCACTTTCCGTAGCACCAAAGAAATCGATAATTTGACCTTCTCGAGTTTGCGGTGAATACTAACAGTATTGGTTGGGCGCGTTGTGGACCGTCATGGGTAGAGGCGAGTACAGATGGTGAATCAAGGCCTTTGACAATCTCTAGAAGGACCTTGTTAGACCACCACCATACCTTACAACAATCGAATCTAGCCCAAGGGCTTGTTCTTCCCCCTTGGGGGTTAGACTCCGAGAGTGTAGGCACGTCTGAAGGCGTAGCACCTCCTTCCACGACACTCAATGTGAACCTCTATGGTGTCCTCTCATTGAGATCATTGCATGGACGCGTAAAAGTTTTACTTATCACTAGGTTATTACTCAAGGCTTTATTGTAGTGGAAATCATGACGATCCACAATCGCAGGGTTGAACCCGCTCTGATACCATATGTAAAAACCCCATTCGTTACAACTTCAAGCGACGCAAGAAGATAATTTTTTTTATTTTTATTTTAAGCAGGAAGGAAATCAATGACAACAAGTAATCAACACAACTTGATGATGAACTCAACTTACACATTCAAGAAACAGACAACCAACGACCTATCACACTAGCACATCATGCAACCAAACGAACATGTGACACAATATACAATAAAAAATACAACCCGTCCAACCCAAGCTAGACAACACCTACAAGATAAAGGAAAACATCCACAATCTTGACACAACGGCCTCGATGACCNCCAACGCATTAAGGTGTTAAAAACCAAGTACCAAAATCAATTACAACGAACAGACACCCACATCGGGAAGCACAAACTCCGGCCAGGTTATTGTTTGCCTCTTTCCATCAGGATGCCCAATGATCCCCTCATAAGGAATAATTTCTTCACTAGGGAATAGGCGTGACAGTAACCCTAGTGCAACATAACATATCTAGACCTATAACCCAAGAAAAATCCAATGCACTGGGAGACCAAATTAACTTGTCAAGAAGACTATGCCCATGCACCCAAGAAACAAGTCGGAAAGATGCAAGATGACATCACTCAAATTAAATTGTGCAAGCTATTAATCGACTTCTCCAACAACCATAACCCATTATCTGTTAAGCATGATGTCTAAGTGTGAAGGAGTGAACTATTATAAATGATATCGTTGTCCCATAATAATGTTTCGGTCCATTAATATTCGTTGTCTATACAAAATAGAAGATAATAATGATATTAACACTAATGATATTTAATAATTACATTGATGTCTAAATTTAGTGCTATCCCTTAATGAGATCATTGTCTAACAAAATAATTAACAATTAGAAAAGGAAATTAGCAAGGAATTAGATTATGTATCATTGCCATGAATATTAACTCATTGTCCATTGAATATTTACAGTCATACGACATATTTAAAATCAGATGTAAAAGGTTTTTGTCAATCAAACGTATGTATTCGCTGTCTAAAGAATATTGAATATTACTGTACCTAGTCCATCCTGATATCACTATTTAACAAATATACTATCTAAACCCAATAAATTCATTTCCTGTGAGAACATTATGTGTCTATCTATTAATATATGACATGTTGTCTATCCAAAAATGGCATTGTTGTCTATTCGAAAGGTATGGTATCGTTGTCTAGCAAATACATACTATTACTGTCTATTCAATATACACTGTCAACAACAACAACACTGGCTATTAACACATGCCATTGTTGTTTATTAAAAGAATGGTATCGATGTATATTATCAATAAGATCCATGACTATATGATCCACATGATCCATAAATGTTGACCATAACTATCATACACAACAAACAACACAACCATTACCAACACCTCACTTACACTATCACAAAATGCACTATTACACAACCATAAAATGCATACAACAAATCGTTGTCACACAATGTACAAATTCGTTGTCAATCAAGGTAGAATTGCACTATCATTCAAAGGTAAAATTCTCAGTCAATCAATGTATAAACTTGCTTCCATTAAAGAATAATTTCATTGTCGATCAAGGTAGAATTTCGCTTTCATTCAAAGGTAAAATTCATTGTCAAACAATGATTAAACTCATTTCCATTCAAATGTAAAATTTCGTTGTCAATCAATGAATAACTCGTTGCCATTCAAATGTATATTAAATTCGCAGTATATATATCTGTGTATATTAAATTTTCCATATATACATATCTCTATGTATAATAAATTTGCAGTATATAAACACGATGTCTATTAACAACTTTACTGTATCCATTAAAATTTATTGTCATGTAATTCACTGTCACATAAAGGGATAGCAGTAAAAAGGAATTTTAGCAAGGAATTAACTTATATATATTGTTTTCTAAACATTGAATATCGTTGAGTTATCATCATAGTGGTAAAACGCAGTACACTCGCAACTCAGTAAATAGCCCAGTACATAAACACACATGGTAATTAAAACACAAGGGTATAAAATGCACTGTTAACTAGTAGCCATATCGTTTAAACGAACACAGACATATTATTGAAAGAGAACACAGACATTCCAAAAACACAAAGTTTTTACCATTCCATCCACTTGGGTTTATCATTCAAACACACAAAGTTTTATCGATCCAAAATCACAGAGATTGGCCTTCAAAACTCAGAGGTTATCATTCACAAATGCAGAGTTTTATCAAGTTTAAGAAACTAAAAATGCAGAGAAAATCAGAGTTTTAATCAGTCAAGACGCAGAGTTACTCGTTCATAAAGAAGGCACAAGGATCAAGGATTAATCATAAGTGAAAAATGTAGAGATAAGTAAGGGTTCGATAACTGGGCAAAAGTTATCCTTCACTTCTTATTCGTGCACAAGAAAGTAGCGCATTTGAATCTATAGGTATTTAAACATCAGAGTGACGACCATCGATTCGACTCCTGGGTGACTGCTCAGGCACAAAATAACAACTAAAGGGATAAGAGACGAAAGATAAAAACACAAATTGTTCATCGTATTAATCAATAAAAACACACGTTGATAAGTCATTGCAATCGGGGTTTGGGTTCACCAAGGGAAATCAAATAAAAAATGCAACGAGCAAAAGGTTGGGTTGACCTTAAGTTCTTGATCATAAAACACTAAATAAAACATAATCTTAAAATAATAGAAGTACACTATTGAAGGCACGGGAACAATATTAAACTACGTTTCAAAAATATACACATGCATACCGTAGCCAAATGTGAAATCTCAGAGTTGTTGTCTCGTGTGCGCTCTACCCATCTCCCTCTTTCTGACCAATGTGACCTCACTGGTACCTCCTAACCAATGCTAGGGGTACTCTTCTTCCCCCTGATCCTCCCTGAGCTGCAAAGGGGCCACACACACAATACCATAGAACAACTAGCACCCAGCTCGCCTTGCAAGGTCGAGCTACCACTCGTTACCCAAGATGGGTATCCCAACTCCCACAAGAGAAGTTCAATAAAGACAAAATTCAACAACATAACGTTACGCAAAAAGATGAGATCCATACTCCTCCTCCTCCATCCTTTTTATAGAGTTTTCAAGTAATTAGTTTCCCAAATTCTCATTAAATTCCTTTTTCATTTAATTAATTAGCAAAAACCTCCCCTGTACACATGTCATCCGATCCCCTAGTTGCACTAGAAAGTTAATTTTATTAATTAATTAATTATTCCTATTTCCCTCACCCACCTATAAGCATTTCTAAAAACGCTCCTAGGTGTCCCAAAATCCCCTTACACTTCTTAAATGACTTAGTCCTTACTTAATTCCTAGCTGAGTTCATAATTAGAAAGTTCCAAAGGCAAGATTCCTTACTAAGTTTGGCATTCAACTTTTTCTTTACATTTCCCCTTTTCCTTAAGTTTCCCCCTTTTTCTTTAAGTTTCCTATTTCTTTTAAGTTTCCCCCTTTTTCCTTTTTAACTAAAAATCAATTTAGCAAGTGTAGATAAAACAACAATTTACCCTTTTTCTTCTTTAATTAAAAATTAATTTAGCAAGTGTAGATGAAACAACCATTTACCCTCTTTTCTTTTTAACTAAAATTAAATTAGTAAAAATAGATAAAAACAACCATTTCCCTTTTTAAAATTTTATTCCTCCATTATAATTTGACTTTAATGAATAAATTTAAATTTCTAACCCTCCTTCTTGTTACATGTTTAGTTATTATTATTATTATTTTATCACATGTTCTACTTAGATCTAGATTTTAATTTCATTGGGTTGGGCGACATTTTTCTTAGGGAAAATTGTTTTTAAATCTTACTTACCACATTATTCATTTTAAGGTCATCTAGGTTTATTCACTTACCAGTTAAAATCGCGACGTTCCCTTTAGGACACACTAGGTGCTCCAAGGGTGTCACTCGCCTCTTTCCATTTTCCTTGCGCAGCATGCCCTTCAGGACACACTACTTTCTCCAAGGGTGCCACTCGGTTCTTTCAATTTTCCTTGCGCGATGTTCCCTTCAGGATGCACTATGTGCTCCAAGGGTGCCACTCACCTCTTGGCTAACTTGGTAAACATCAAAAACCCCTCACTATTAAATTTGAATGTTTGTGCAACGAAGTAGATACGAATTTTTGTCGGCATAGAGTCATTTTTGAGACCAAGATGATTTGTTTTTCCATCGAAATCCATTCATCAGTCTAGCGGCCACATGCGGATCTTCGTCGGTCTAGCGACCATGAAAATAAGCCTATTCACAATAGGGAAAAGTTCGGCTAGTGACGAATGTTAGTCGGTAGAATGACTATTATTAGTCGCAAGAGTGACCAAGACAACCATGGCAAACTTAGTAAATAAACCACTCTGATTCGGTAGAATGATGAATATTAGTCGCTAGAGCGACCAAACTATCAGTTAAAAAGGTCAAATGAAGGAGGATCAGTTAGTCGCTAGAATGACAAGGTGACCTAGTTTGTGACCAGATGGAAATACAAGAAACTAACACGTTGGTTGCTCTAGCGACTAACACGTTGGTGTTTGTGACCAAATGGAAATACTAGCGATGAACATGTTAGTCACTAGAGCGACCAATGTTGGGGGTTTTTTTAAAAAAAAATTATGCCATTCACACAGGAATAGAGCAGAGCAACGAGTGTGTGAGGAGAGGATGATTGTATGCCTAAGAAGGCTATTGTAGTTCTCCCTTGAATAAGAAGAAGAACGATAATCATTGCCCATAGTTTTTTCCCGATTTGGGTTTCCACATAAATCACTGTGTCAAGTGTATGAATGATGTGCTTGGTTTAATGTGTGTTTTATCTTGCTTATTTTATGCTCTCTTATATGCTATGTTTTGCTTCCGCTGACCAACAAAGTAAATGGTGTTTCTGGTGGACAACACGCATCTGTATCTCTAATTCTGATTATGTTCACTCTGAGAACTTTAAACATACTTGGGATTATGGCTATGGTGCGGAATGCAGTGAATCAAACAGTAGCAATGCGGGGTATGTTGCTCAACAACACACAAAATATCCCATGGATTGCTCAGTTACAAACAAAATTGATTGGCTCTCGCACACAAATTTCAATCAAAAGTTCAATCATATTCAGAAACTCCAATTGTATGTGGTCTCCTCGAATGGCATTGGTTTCTTTCACTTCGGTTTTGGAAGGAAGAAGTTAAAAACATCAAAGAATATTTCAAATTGTTGTTGTCATCTCGAACGGTGTATTTTGCAGCCTTTAAGATCTTGAATTTTGAACAATACCATCAAATTTAGTACCTGGGTGTTGTATCATCGTGTTAAAAGATGAAGAAAATGTGGACAATTGTTGCACATTAAAAGTGTTTTCCAGTAAGAAACTTGTTGTTGTAATAGGACGCTAGAAGGGAAGGACAAATTTTTATGGTTTCACAAATATTATGTCACACACTCAAATCCAATTTTTCAAGAGGCATGGTTTTCTCATTACAGGGTGTCATTGAGGATAAATTTCATCCAAGAGTTCCAAATCATAGTTGAACAACAATTATCAGAATGACAAACAACGCCCAAGTTCTAGTCTAAAGGAGTGAAACAAATAATGCCAAGGGAGTCAGCTCATACAATTTCAATTTTAAAACCAGTAAAATTAGCAACCCACCAAGGGAATTCACAAATTCTCGGGCAATTGTAATTTTTAAATCAATTAAAGGATCGCGATTAAATTGAGAACACCAATTTTTTTCTTGAAGTCATTTTCAAGCGTAGATGTTGATGAGATTACCAATTTTGTTTTGGGAGTCGACATTGACTAAAAAGGTAGAATGTATGGAAGGGCCTTCTATTAAGGAAATACCTATTGTGATAGGGATTCAATGTTTTATAAATATGGCTATGGAGTGACTGATACTGATGGTATGAACCCTCTATCAGTTCATCAGTGAACAGGTCAATCTGTGCCACCAATTTTGAAGGAAACAACTACAATTAGAAATGAAGACAATTACTTTTGGGTGAAAAACATAAATAATGGATTTAATGCCTTCATCAATCTGATAAATTCTTAATCATCTGTATTGATGCTTTAATACTTGAATTAACTTTTTATCACTCCATAAACAATGTGTGAATAATGGTAACTAATAATGAGTAGTTATGGATGCAGACGATTCACCAACCCTCCACCATAGTAACAAATCTAAAACATATTTTCCACGAATGAGAAATGAGTGTGAATCATCGACCTATAATATCACTATGGATATCGACAATGTTGGCCAAATGCAGTAGCAAGGAAAGTATTAAGAAATAGGCAATAGATTTCACAAAGTGTGGGTTATTGTAGAAGTGAAAATCAACTATGGAGTTCACAAAAAATCATGGGAGGAAAATTGAACATATGAGAGCCTATAGATATGGATTTAATACAAAGTAATCCTAACATGTAGCATATATTCCAACAAACAATATGGATGGCATTATTTGACATACTCATTGGATACATCAATGCAATTACTATAGAGTTTGCTCAACAGTTGCACAAAATGACATCGTAATTCGAAGTTTTTAGGTTGGCACAACATTTTTAGATCTTGGAACATTAGAGACATTGGAGGATCATTGGCATTCCATATTACTTAATGAAGTTGCTCCAAAGGATGGATATATAAGTCCAATCGAGAGCATAAGAAGTTGTAGCACACCATGGGTTGATTAAGCTATTTGTTTTCGATGAATTATGAAGAATACAACCATATGTCACATGGGACATGTTCATTATCCATCCTGAAGAAAATGTAGCATCAAAACCATGTATTGAAGACTCAT
>ML779421.1:910527-944561 GCA_009831015.1 Picea engelmannii
ATATTAATAATAAAATGTCTAATCATTTGTTTTTCTTCTTCTTCTTCTTCCTGGTATCCATGAAAGCACAAATTAAGTCGTCATCATCATCATTTAACTGATCCCCCACAATTATTGGGCCTTCTTGAAGTGTTGCATCATCAGTACTCAACACCTCACACCATGATGAACTTCTAGTATTTCGGCGTGGAGGTTGAGAATACGCATGGGCATCCACTGCTACAACAACAAAAAAAATTCAAGTGATATTGTTATTCACTGTTCCTAGGGAAATTTAATTAATACAAATTTAATTACAATGTTTTATACCTGGATTAGTAGGTGCAATAGAAACATTAGTTGGTGGCCACATTGTTGTTTCTACGCTTGTTGATCTCCACTCTCGATCGACATCTACACACTCTGCCATATGAAACAATACAAGTATTTAGTACAGAATATACCCTAAATATTAATACTCATTGAAAAATAGAAAAACATTAAAAATGTGTGCATACCACTATGTAATGGTCCTTCGGCAACAATGCTTGAATCAATATGGGGGTCGGTATGTGGTTCAAAGGGTACATCAGGAGCATTGGTATCATTGTTACTCTCCTGCGAATGTGGAAAAGACACTCATTATTTTACATTTTAAATGAATAAAAAATATATTTTACATTACAAGTAATCAATGAGTAAAAACTAATCGACAAGTTTTTAATTTCATTTTATTTACCATGTCATCCAAAGAGACACATGGTGATTTCCCCAAGCTTCTTCGTCGCGCCACCGTGCCATCAAAACCCTACGTGAACCTGACCTTTAGATCTTCTTCTATGGCTTGGTCGTTGAACAAATCCCCTTACATTGAGAAATATCAAAATCATTAGCCACTAGCTGCAATGAATTACATATTTAGTGATGATGATAAAAAAAAAAAAGTAAAATGTTTAGGAACTTACAACTCGTGCCTTCAATCTCCCATAACCACCTTGGCCCAGTTTATGTTGGTCGTGTTTGTCTTGTCTTGCCTTTGTTGCCTTGGAAGTGTCTTGGAGTCTACACAATATTTTGAAATATGTTAGATATTGATTGTTTTCCTCGTAAAGTAAACAAAAGACCATCATAGTAAATTGAAAATACCTCTTACCTTCTAGGGCCAGGTGGTTTCTTCCCTTGTGCTTTCATCGCTAATTCTCTTGCATCAAGAAAAATTTCTTTCCACTCCCTCTCGAGGACAACCAAAGGGTGTTCGCACTTGGGGTCCTGTACTAATTTATTCCTATACACCTCTCTAACATGTTTCAAATTCATCCTTGTCCCCAAGGTGTAGGACAGTCGGTGACGAAGTGTGTTGTTAATCCACTCCATGTTGAAAAGGCATCGGTTTGAAACCTGCAGGGACAAAAAATACAACCATGTTAAGGGTTGGTGTGGCTCAGTCCAGGTGCAATCCCCGGGTGATTTTGACATCTTAGATGCCCCTGAGTCGTGGTTTCTTAAGCCAAAGGTTAATCCCACTGCCAAGAAGGTCCGGAAAAATTAACAAACAAAAAAAAACATGTTTCAAATGCTTGCCAGTCCTTTTTAGGACTTCTGGCTTATTGAACGAGTCACCAAACTCATCAACTAGTCTGGAGATAAGAAGTATTTTCAGTTTGGAATCTTGTCGATTCCATCGTAGTCGAATGGTCGGTCCTATTGGAGCCACCCTTGTTTTTTATTCTATCCCGATTTTCATTTTGATACTTGAAATCTAGAGATGGTTTTCTTTTTCCCTCCGAGATTTTGAGACCTCTGAAACCTTGTCACGTGAGCAGCGACGATTTTCTACTCTCGAAGCAAGTCCTACATTTCATAAGAATGTTCCCTCTTTTTGCTCTACTTCGGGATCTCGCAGATCGGATACTATAATTCATGAATTCACATGTCCCGATTCACGAAATGGCGAAGTCATTTTAAATTTTCACTCAAAGCGGTAACCAGGGTAAAATCTTTCATGATTAGATGTCATCGGGGTTTCATGCCTCGGCGTTCGCCAAATCAAAATTTTTATTTTTACAGCCTCGAGAGATGAGGACACGAGGTCTTGTCTGGATAACCCAGGTCAAGGATTAAAGGCAAAAAGCTAACCATGGTAAAAGTTGTTCTCGACATTTTTCCACCCGACACTATCTTTTTCAAAAGTTACAGCTTCTAAACCCCGAACCATGAAGTCACGATGTAATTATAACATGATTAATTAATCACTTAATCCAAGATTATCTTCCCCTTAATTATACCTTGTTATCACGATCTCGCGGTTTCGCAACTTGGCATATAAATCCCCCAGAAACTTATCCTCGAAGTTCCGAGTTGTGATATGGCGAATAAAATGATTATAAAATTAATTATTCCCCTAACCATGATTACCTTTAATTAAACCAAAATCGATCTTCGCAATCTCGGGAGTTAGAGACTCAAAATGTTAAAGAAAAGTTCCTGATATAGCGAATAGCGAGATATTAATTACCGTTGGCGAGATTGGGGTAATTAAGCTTAATCAAGACACATCTCGTGTTTCGATGCTTGCATGATTCTCGAGGAAGCCTTTTCACTCCATACGCCAACTGAATTTTAAACCACCAAAATTTATGACATTAATGGTGAAATAGGGTAAATCTATGTGTAAGATCGGATTTTTACGGCATAAATTTATTTCTAATTTTGAATTGACAGGTTTGTTTTGAAAGGTACCGAGTTTTTCAAATATATGTAAGAGTTGCAATTCATTGTAACAAATGATTTTTCATAGCACGCAGAGCTCATCACTTCTGAGTGAACTTACTTCTATATGTATACACAGTTCTATCACATAAGAGCTAAAACGCCAGCTTCAGCCATGGCTCCGTGGAAAGCAGCAAAGGTGAATGTTGAGGTCGTAGGACAAGGCTCAGATAATGTCTCCAATACTTCGCCCCGAAGTGTCGACTCGGTCCCTAACTGGTCATTTGTTTCAGACATTCTGCAATAAGAATTGGTGGATTATTCAGACAACTCCGACGACAATGAAAGAGATGATCTAAACACCAAGTACAAAATAGTCGTCCAATCTGGAATGCACAGAGTAGTAGCCAGGCCACGGTTGCTTCCATATTATGACATGGTCTGATGGGCGTTGGATCATGTGGACATACCGACCAGGACTATCATGGACGAGCAGAGAGTCACTATAGGGACTTTTAGGCCGGAGCACTTGCAAACCATGTATAAGCTACCCACGACATTCGACTACACATATGGCGCTGAGTTCCTGGAGGAATTCAAGGAGAAGGAGTGCACATAGTATGATAAAACCATATCCGGTTTGATAAAGGATTGGGTTTCACACACCGCGAAGTTCAGAGATAATGACCATGGAATTTATTCAGTCACTTTGTTGGAACCACAGTATAAATATGTGCCCATGATGACATGTTGGTTATATGGGAGAGAGGACACATCGCATTTTTTCCTTGCGTGGGTGCCTCTAATGTTTTGGGTCGTAGAAGGTTGCTCTTTTAATTGGGCAAGGATGTTGTCGGATAGCTTAGCCAATCGGGTCACAGAGTATCGAGAGCAGAAGGAGAGTGGGAAGGTTTCATTGTTCTACATGTCCGCATACATTATGGATGCAATCTGTTCTATGACACCATTTCCATTGATGAGCTGGGCTTGGACTCTGGCCAAAGACAAGCCCATACATATATATCATGAAAAACTATGGGAAAGCAAAGCAGAAAATTTCGCGTATGAAATTTTTAATTGGGTGATGGTGCCCCTGCATGTCGCCATTTTTGGTCACCCGCCACCCCGTATCTCGGACAACATAGCAACAAATCTGAGCATCATAGCGGACTGGTACGTGGAGGCGGAATTTTCCTACCTCAGATTTTTCGAGGCTTCTGTTCCCCCGCATGCGCTGCCATTGTTCATTCCTGACAAGCTGGTTTGTCGCGAGGTCACCTGGCAGACGGTAATTGGCGGTGTAAGTAAAGAGCTCAAAGGGTATTCAAAGAAGGTGTGGTCGTCTTTTCCCATTCATTTAAATTCTTATTCTTTATTAGATTTTGGGCATGCCAAAGCCGAGGGCGCTGCCCTAGAAGACCTAAATTTGGTCTCAATCGAATACAAGAAGCACGATCCACAGAGGGTCATGAACAATCATTTGGCTAATTGCGGGCTAAAAAGATTTGAACATGATAATTCTCCCTCGGATGACGTTTTCCGAGGAGCGAGGTCCTATGAAGAAATTATGGCTCGGATCCAATCCTTGGCACCCGAGGATAGAGCCGAGGTATTGAAATTCCAAGAACACCGACGAAGGTGTCTCCCAGTTGTTTTGCGGGGTGAGGGTTCGGGTATTTCGGAGATGAAACAAAAGGAGGCTGAAGGTTCTAAAGATGCAACTCCCAAATCAGGGAAACACCAGGACAAGGAGCAGTAAACGAAGAATCCAGAAGCAGAGGAAAAGACTCCAGACCCACCTAAGAAACAGAATCCGAAGACAGAGATAAAAACCTCAGAACCACCAAAGAAGCAGAACCCGACCGACACCCCAGGAAAATCAGTGAAGCAGGTCGGAGAACCCATCACATATGTCACCCCTTTGCAGTCGGTGCAGGGAAATATTGAAGAAAGATGGATATTCAATGAGGATTTGAGGCCCATAAGAGAAGAATAACTCCCTCCGAATGAGGTTTTCTTTGATAAAAAGAGAAAAGTAGTAGTAAAAAGAGAATTCTACTAGGAAGGAGAGTCGAATGTCAAAAAGTATAAAGTTATGGTAGATGGAAAAGATAAAAAAAATGAGCAATTCACCACTGAAATCACAGGGACACTAGGAGTGTATGCTTCGGCGAATCAATTCTCAGTCAGACTTTTGAAGAACCAACTTAAAAGAAAGAATCGCCTAATCAAGACTCTTGAAGCCAGATTGGCCACAGCCGCGGAGAATGATAAAGGTCAAGCGAGCATGGAAATAGAACAGGGCATATTGGTTGACAAAAATGAAATAGAGGTGCTCAAAGATAAGCTTGAGCAAGCACAGTTGGTGGTCTGGGATGGTCGGACACAGGTGAGCCAACATAGTAGTTTGATTGAACAATTGCGGGCTCGGGTAGAAATCGCCAAGAGCATAATGATAGACCTCGGGATATTTAAATCCCAAGCAAGCGAGATTCGGAACAGAATCTCTTCGACACAGCAAAATTTTCTCACCAAGGTGGGAGCGATTCGGGAAAACTGTCTGTTGATCAATCAGGTTTCTGAGAATTTATCGGTTAGAGAAAGGGATGCAGGAGCGGCTCGGGTCACCTTCCAGGAGGCGGTAATAGCCAGGAACAACCGAGTTTCGGCGGGTACTCCCAAGTTCACCATTTCGGAGCAAACCCGAGGAAATATTCTATTGAAGGAGTGGGAGCACAACATCGCCATGGGAAAGGAGCAAGTCCAAAAGGTAACCAATTCCCTAGAAGAAGCCTTTAATTCTATAGACGGCGAGCTGTTGGGCATTGACAGCGGAGGAAATGCCGAAGCATTGATGCAAATGAATGTGGAACAGATCTCACTTGATATGAAAGATAAGGAAGAAAGAGATTTAGATGATATCTCTCATATGAATATGGTGGACATAGTCCAAGTTGATAAGTACATGATCAAACCCAGTGCGCAACTAAGTGCCCTCGACATCATTGACTCACAAATGGAAGACAAGTTGCAGCAGTTAGTCCGAGAATGTTACTTCGTCGAGGCCAGTTGTCAAGTAGAACCATCACGGCTCATATCCCAGATAGTGGAAAGATGTATCGCCTGCACCGATTCCGCGCGACGACAAACACCTGGCACCAAGTGAAGACAGAGTAGGCGAAATGGAGCGATTGCTCTCTTCTCGGTCATAACCGAAATTTTGCGACTATTGAGATTCTACCTGCTTTGTAAAAATTGTATAAATATATCCCAGAAAGAAATAAACAAGGCTGGACCTTTTTGTGTCTTTGTAATAGAATTTTACATTGAGAGTTAATACAAGCAGATCTGGAGATTCTCAATTCCGTCACTACTGTGTTACAAGTTTGCTTCCTTGTTTCTCATTTTTCCATTTTAATTCATATTCATAATTGATGTGCTTCGTTATACTTTAGTACGACCACTACTATAATGAATGAATTTGGGTTTTCTGTAATTGTTTATTGTCTTTCCTCTACACCAGCTATCAACAGGTGTAAGACCAATTTGCATTTTCGGAATTCTACATATATTCTTTGTTACATTGGTTATTTTCTTACATATTTTCTTCTCCCGTTTGTGTCATGAGATTTTCCCCCGGTAGGAACCTTACGTTGTAAATGGCTCAATGTTTTTCTCCCACCTCGCACATTTTATTAAATAATACAGTTACGAGAATGAGCCTTATATTTGCATCCATATTTTATTTCTTCAACCGTAAGTTCTCTTCTATAAGACCAAACTGAGACAGCACTTAACCTTTCTTAAAGTTTTTCATACCTTTACTGTTCCTCCATGACAGTTCTTGTACCAACTCAACCAAACGTTGAACCCGGACTACTAAATCAAACACACATTGCCTTAAACCTCTTCGATACCATTCTTAAGACGGCAACTAACCAGGTCGAACTCGAACAATCATGGACAGCCATTGAACATGACATAACTATTTAGGAACAGTTGGAAGCTATACAGCGCCAACATAGGAATCTTCCCTAGTTTCCTTCACCGAAGGCTTTCACTTCCCTCTTCCACACCTATCACCCACTTTCATATGCCTTGACACTATACGTTTAATCCTTAAGTACAGACTTAGGAACAACATCTTTCTAGCGTCGTTGTCGAGGACCGAAGTTACAAAATCTTTTTCCCTGGAAAACGACAATTGTTTTTCATTGAAAGCGTTACCCTTTGATAGTGAACAAAGAGTACACACCTTTTAGGGATTTTTATCTTTCACTTGGTGACTCCATTAAAAATAAACTGGCATTCGGTCGAAGGAATACCAGAAAAAACCCGGATGGTACGCAGATTACGCTTTCTTATATAGCCTTGGAGAGGCTTTAACCACTTGAGATATCCTTGGGGAAGTTGAGGATTTGCCTCCTTCAATTGAGGATCTGCCCTAGGACCATGGTTGGACTAGGGATTCGAATCCAACTACCTTCCAAGAATGAAATGATGCTTCCCCCATTCATCTCAATAGCTTAACAACTACCCAAAATAGGTAGCGCTCCCTCAAAAGGGCCATCAGAGCGTTGTAGCGCTCCCTAGTAGGCTTTAGGGGGGCGCCAGTGCTCTCAAAATCTATAGCACTCCCTCAAAAGGGTCAAGGGAGCTTTATAACGCTCCTTGAAAGTGTAAGGGGGAGCATCGGTGCCCTGAGATAGTGTAAGGGGGAGCGCTCCCCTCCAAAAAATCAATTTTTTGGGTGCTTTCAAATGCAAAAAGGTTTGCAAGCTTGTTGAATCATTTCTCCTCTTCCAAATCAAATGTTTGAGGTGTTTCAAGTGTCCTTCTCATGTCATTATAGGCATGACATAGGCATCATGGCAGTATGCTTTGTTTTATGTTTGCGACACTTGTGAGAAACATGTGACACTTGCGACCTTATGAGCAAACTGCGACACTTGTGACCTTTGTAATGACGACACTTGCGACACTATCAAAGTGAGTAATTTTGATGTGTAACAGATTGCCCCCCAAAGTATGAAGTTAGAAGACAGAAACTGATAACTGAAATGCTTTGTAGACATTCAAGCAAGGGTATAGACTCGGAGAGCCTGATGGAAGCTGCACACAAACATCCAACAAATATCATGATATATTTCAAAACCCAAGGCAGGCATACCTATGCTTGGGTGATCAAGACTTGCAAGATATGGCCGCCATAAAATACACTGCGGATCCATAATTGTATTGATAAAAAATGTATAGCCACTGAAAATACACTATGGATCTATACGCTTATGACATGAACTGATTATAGCCACGAAGAATACATAGTGGATCTACGATATGACAAGACATAGCCACGACCAATACAAAGTGGATCTATGTAACAATATATGTGTTATTTATCCAATAGAAACTCCTTCGCAACCTGGGAAAAGAATATATCAAAATGACGACTTAACCTAGGGTCTTCTTACCAATCTCAATATGGTACGAATCTAACCATGTGAATAGATGTCCTGATGTCGAACATGGCAGAAACCACTTGATTACTGGTCAATGGCATGAATCGTTAACAAGTGCGAGGGAGATCACCATTAATGCCAATGATTCCCAAGGTACCCTAGTACATTCCACCGAATGTGAATAGATGAGTTGAAGTCGAACATCTGTGGAATCATTCGATTAGAGGTCAATGATGTAAACCTACTATCGAATGTGAGGAGGCTTTCCATTGAGGCATGCAGGTCTCAAAGTACTAACTGGTTTCTAAGTCTAATTCCTGGATAATGTGTTGAAGTCGACAGGAATAGACTCGTCGAGGGAGGGCCTTAATGTATCCCCCATCAATGACATGAAACGTACATGGAGATGTAATTGGTGGATCAAATGGACATGGACTGACACAGGTTTTGAGGTAAGATATTTGGGATGGCTGACTCTCGAGATGGGTACTTCCCTTGAACACTGAGGCACAACAGCAAAAACATGACATAGACCAAAACTATACAGTGGATACTGTGACTTGCATTGGGTGACCCAAAGGATCGAAAGGAACTCAAAGGATTGGCTCAGTACAGAGGTTCAACAGATTATGATACGTGCAAATGACAAAGTGTCGTGTTCAAGGGCGACTCTAAGAAGTGTTGGATGATGTTCTCAAGAGACTGCTTGGCTTGCTCCTTTCAATTTTTTCCCCCATCCAGATAGATGAGTACCTCTTTTTGATTTAATGAGCTCGAGGAGGATAACACATGCTCGATATAACTCACCTTCGGTAAGTTCCTCTTCCTTTGTTTAACGAACCGGAAGAAGTAAGGGTTCGGTCCCATATGGGCCTGTTGATGTGTGTTTTAACGAGTCCAAATACAGAAAACTCGAAGGTTTTTCAGGATTACAGAGTTTGGAAAAACACTCAAAAGAGAACTCTCTCAGTTCCTTTTTCGTACAGTAGTCTAACGAGACCAAAAAAGAGATAAACTATCGCTCGAAAGACTCCCTTTCTAACCTTTTAACGAGTATGAAAGGAATCAAGGTCACTCGACAATCTTTTCATATTTAGAGAGTCTGAAAAGGGTTTAAAGTAGACTCCAGGGGGGTTCCTTTTTCGTGTGTTCGTGTATTCGTACAGGTCCGAAAAAGAGATAAAAGTTTACCCGGTTGCATTCTCATGTATTTACGAGCACGAGAAAGAACAAAGACTAAGCTCGGTATGCCCCCAGCTTGAAAGTTGGTGGCTTAGCTATAGAATGACCATCAAAGGCTGGAGACATGCCCCCCAAGCTTCAATTCATTCACCAACTTTGAGGTTGTCACCAATTTCTGTGCTAGATGAAGAAAAAGGATACAGGTGGATGAAATGAAGGTTCAAAAATGAGACGTAACAAAAGACTCGACTTGACATCTACGAGATCTGGTGAAAGACTCAACTTGAAGGGAGAGATGATTGTTTCATTTTTTAACGAGCTTGACACAGGAAAAGAACTATGCTCAAGGTTCCAGGTTCAATCCCCAGATTGTTGTTTCATTTTTTAACGAGATTGCTACAGACAGGAAAACTATGCTCAAGGCCTCTGTTTCATTTTTTAACGAGCTTGCCACAGAGAAGAGAAACTATGCTCATGACCTCTATTTCATTTTTTAATGAGATTTCCACAGAGAAGAGAAACTATGCTCACTGTTGCTTCTTGATCATGGCTTCCGAGAGGATAATGCTCTAGAAGGGTACCATGTCAAGGGACAAAACGTGGTCATGGCTTCCAATAGATCTTCGTCGGATGGAAGAGAATCACTCTGGAAGGAACACATGTCGAGGGTCATGGCAGGGGTAAGGAGATCAGGCTCCAATAACCCTATCGAAGAGATCACCATGTCAACTACCGGATCCAAAGCATCGGCAGTTGAGGTCATGGGAGACAACGCCACATAATTGACATGCGGCAGGGGTGATACTGTCTGCATATAAGAACCACTTAGGGAGGTAACCCAGTCGGGGATGATGAATGAAAGTTGATCAATGGTCACAATTCTTCCATCGTGAGGGAAAGATATCACACGGAAAAGGGTTGATACAAGAGATTTCATAGCATAGACATAATCCCGTCCAAGGAGTAAATCAAAATCCAAGGGGTCTCGGACTACCATGACAGCGATAAAGACAGTTTTCCCTGCCAAAGTTACTGGAAACTGAGGAAGGATCCCTAAAGGTCGACTAGTTCTTCTGTTAAAATCTAACAGATTCTGTGTAACCGGTGCAAGATGCAGACAATCCAAAGCGTACCAAGCAATAGAAGACAAAATACTAACAGACGCACCTTCATCTATCAACGTTTGAGGAACGTCCCGACCATGAACCTGTACTGTAATTTGAAAAGGAACGTGAGAGGGAAGACGAGGTCCAGTTAGCGCACCCCAATCAAAAAGGATGGCTTCAATACTTGGAGGGGGCTTCGCAGAAGAAGGAGGAATGTCCCCCGGCACGGTAGAGTCTGTATTAACAAGAAAAACATGGGTAGTATCAGTTTTACTCTCTAGAAGGAGAGTAGGATCGACTAATGATTGGATCGGATCAACCAATGGTGAACTTGGATAGACCACTTTAGCACTCTTCAGAGGAAGAGTGGGACTGACCAAGGAAGGGACTGGATCAATCACTTTGACATTCCTCAATGGAGGAATGGGATCAACCGATGGCGAAACTGGATCAACCACTTTGGCACTCTTCATAGCAAGAGTGGGACTGACCGAGGAAGGGACTAGATCAGTCACTTTGGCACTCATCAAAGGAGGAGTGGGATCGAACGATGGTGAAACTGGATCGACCACTTGGGTAATCTTTGGAGGAAGAGTGGGACTGACCAAGGAAGGGACTGGATCAATCACTTTGGAATTCCTCAATGGAGGAATGGGATCGATCGATGGCGAAACTGGATCGACCACTTGAGTTTCATTCTCCAAGGGAAGAATGGAATGGGGTCGACGGGTGGAAACGGATCGACCGCTTATGTGTCACTCTCTAACAGGAGAGTGGGATCGACTGAGGATGAAAATAGATCGACCACCTTGGGGTCACTCTTTTGATGAAGAGTGGGGCCGATCGATGACGGAACTGGATCAACTTCTTGGGTTTGTGGTTCAATCGAGGAGGAAACTAGATTGAGCGCTTGATCAACCGGACTGACCGGGGATGGAACCAGATTGACCAGTCCATCAAACAATGATGGGTCAGAAGAAAGCTTACGATAACCTTTTGGAAGTTGAAGTTTTTCCAAAAGAGAAGAAGCCTCGTCCATGCGAGGACAAAGGTGAGAGTAATTATTACCTTTACATAACATGCAAGGGAACTTGACATTTTTCTTTTTCTTACCAACCTGAACTTCACTAGTTGACGGGGTATCATCGACATGACTGACAGAGGTCGATGATGTAGAGGACCACATTTCTAATACCTGGGTAAGACCGGGGCAATCCCTCAGAAAGTGGTCACCCTTACAAAGGCTGCAAGGGAATTTGGGTTTTGGATTCTTCATTTTAATCTTGTTGACCTCATCAACACTCCCAGTACTATCAACAGTAACCGGTTTCTTAGAGCCAACATCTGATGTTGTTGGGGCCTTTGTCCTTTTCGGGTTCTTCTTCTTCTTCTCTTTCCGTTTCTTCTTCTTCTGATCAACCTGGCTACTTGCTTTAGAGCTTTCACTAGGTGAAGAAGGAGAAATGGAAGGAGACTTAATGGGCGAAGAAGGCAAAAATTCAACATGAGGTTGATGTGTGGGTGGTGTATTGACATCCAAAGTATTAGGTGCAACTAAAACATTGGGAGGATTTGGGATCATCGGAGTGGGGAACAACCAAACTGGTAATCCAATAGTGAGTCCTGGAAGACTCGGTGTGGAAACATATGGAGGACCAAAGTTTCCAAACGACAGAAAGGTATAAGGTTCCCCAGAAGAAGGGGTTCCTCCATTGGTACTCCCAGGATTCAATGCCATTAACACTGACTCAACCTAAGGTCCACTAAGTAAAACAAACAACACACACTACGAATCTAAGAAGCAATCAATCAAACAAACCTTCCTATGATGAAACCACTAGTTGGTGATGAAATCCAACGTCGCAAGATCAAAATAGGAAGGGGCGGGGATAGAGCGGGTGGATCAGTTACATTGGCGACCATGCTTAATGGACTTATGCCTTGGTGCAAGCTTCCACACAGTAATTGTGGATTTACCCTCCAAGAAGCTCGAGTGAGTTTGACCAACGTCTGTTCCAGGTACAGTGAGACTTCCCTTCACTGTCACCTTGTGTAAGACCCTAAATATTATGGCCACTAAGGTTACCAATTCGCAGTCAGCCCCTGGGCGGGAACAGTCGACAGTCCGATCCGAACGTACGGGCAGGGTATCGAGCCCAAAATCAATTAAAAGGCTTCCATGCAATAATTGTGGATTTACCTTTAAGCGATCCCCATAATATGATCTGACCACCACAATCAGTTCAACCATGGAGGGTTAGTCCCCGTAGCTCACCCGAATGCGACCTCATGCGTAACCCCTGTGTGAGAGGGGGATCCCAGGCAGACTTATACGATAATTGGATTTTACTCTCCCTACCGCAAGATACTAAGTTTGTTTGATAGCTTTGGAAAGTTATCCTTTCAACGTATTCCAAAGCCCTACACCTTAAACTAATGTAGGTTTGCTAACAAAGATGTAAAAATTCTGATAAATTTTAGTTAAGCGTTGATTTTAATGGTTGTTGTTTACTCAGAGGGTGTACGAAAGTGAAACTGATGGAGTGATGACTCGATTCCCAAAAATATGCATGAAATATGATAAGAAATCATTTCTTTTCAATGAATTCCTATTTAAGGGAAAGAGGAAGAGTCGTTTTCACTATCAAACACTTGACAAGGAATGCCCTCAACCAATTTTGTTCTCAATCAAATCCAATATGATGCTACAACATTTTAGAAATGCAAAATAATATGCAAACTAATCATTAAGATGTACTTTTGTTGTTTGTATGTGAATGATAATCAATTCAATGAAAAATTTCTCTTGCCAACTACCCTTTCAGATCAAGGAGATTCATACAAGAATACGCAGATTTCGCACAAACAACACACCCTTTTTGCAATCAAACAAGAGAAAGAATACCAAAAACACAAAAGGAAGGGGAAAGAGATGGGATCAGATGACCTCAAAGAACCAAATGAGAAGAGTTACAGACTTCATATGTCCTTGACTAGAGTTCTCGCTCAATCGGATAGGAGAGAAGAATGCAAGGGATTGCTTTCAAGCTCTCAACAGCAAAAAATCAAAAAGAATGAAGAAGGGCATAAAAGATGAACAACAAGGTGTTTACTTCTCAAGAGGAAGCATGTCAAAGTTCAAAGGAAGAATGATTGAATCACAAAACAACTCAGCAAATCAAAAAACAGGGTTTTGACCTCCAAAAATTGCAATTTTTGAAGAGATTTTGGAAAAAAAAGCGTTGGCGCTCTGGTATAAGGGCCACCAGAGCATTATAAAGCTCTGTCCAGCAGCTTAAGGGAGCGTTGGTGTCCTAAATCTCAGAAAAATGTCCAAAAAACCCAAAATTTCAAAGGAATTTTGACAAGCAAGCTGCATGTGATGGGGTAAAGAGTCAATCAGCAAGTGCAATCAGATAAATGGGGTGAACAAGGTCTAAAAAAAATCAGGTAAGACAAGGTCTATGAGGAAAGACAAAACTAAGAAAGTTCTGTTTCGATCCCCAGCGGAGTCGCCAGTTTCTGTTGTAGGAAAATCTCCCTGCGGACAAGTGGATTACCTCAAAGAGCTTGACCTTAACTCTAAGACAGAAAATGCTTAACGTGGACACTGAATTCCTTTCAAATCTATCTAAACTAACACATGAGAAGGAAGGATAACAGAAGTACCTCTTTATCGATGTTTGTCCCTACATGCTCCGAGTTGCACTTCAATCCTTTGCTCCTTGCTGAGCCCTGTAGACAAACAAGATACGACCACTTCCTACTCTATTGATATTAGCTTGAAAACAGATCTATCTATCAATGATAAGTTCATGTAACATCAGACACAAAATAGAAAGAAACAGGCCAAGTGTGTCATATTAATGAGAATAACGACAACATTACTTACAATCATAGATGTGAATGCGACAGCTTCGTCAAGTCCTCTTCGTCTAACCCTTGCTCGAAAGATCCACAACCTGGGTAACAACAGCTTCACTGATCACTCTCCTTTGACTAACTGTGTGTTTCCTATGATATCATAGGTTTCATACTAGCAATTCTTCCCCCAATCAGCTCTGTTCCAGCACCACTTATGAGATCATAAGTTTGGTGTGATTCTCCTTTCCATCCCCCTTTCACCATTAGAAAGATTTCTTATATAGCCTTGGAGAGGCTTTAACCACTTGAGATATCCTTGGGGAAGTTGAGGATTTGCCTCCTTCAGTTGAGGATCTGCCCTAGGATCATGCTTGGACTAGGGATTCGAATCCAATTGCCTTCCAAGAATGAAAAGATGCTTCCCCCATTCATCTCAACAGCTTAACAACTACCCAGAATAGGTAGCGCTCCCTCAAAAGGGCCATTAGAGCGTTGTAGCGCTCCCTAGTAGGCTTTAGGGGGGTGCCAGCACTCTCAAAATCTATAGTGCTCCCTCAAAAGGGTCAGTGGAGCTTTATAACACTCCCTGATAGTGTAAGGGGGAGCATCGGTGCTCAAAGATAGTGTAAGGGGGAGTGCTCCCCTCCAAAAACTCATTTTTTTGGGTGCTCTCAGATGGAAAAAGGTTTGCAAGCTTGTTGACTCATTTCTCCTCTTCCAAATCAAATGTTTGAGGTGTTTCAAGAGTCCTTCTCATGTCATTATAGGCACGACATAGGCATCATGGAAGTATGCTTTGTTTGATGTTTGCAACACTTGTGAGCAACATGCGACACTTGCGACCTTGTGAGAAAAATGCGACACTTGCGACCTTTGTAATGACGACACTTGCGACACTATCAAAGTGAGTAATTTCGATGTGTAACACTTTGGAAGATGCTTTCATCAGGAAATGGGGCGAGATAAAAGACCATCTCTATTATTTGAGTGAATTTGGGTCTTTGAAGAAAAAGAACTCAGAAATAGTCATGGAATTCATTCAGAGATTCAACAAACTGTACAATAAAATCCCGGCTGAGGTTAAACCATCACAACCTGCGCCCAAAGTGACTTTCGCCGAAGCTTTCGAGCCTGATTTTTCACTCCTTCTGCGAGAGAGAAGGGGAGCCACCTTAAATTGAATGCAGGACGATGCGGTAGAAATAGAATCTAACATGATGGCTTCGGGTAAGCTTAAATCTAGATTAGAGACTGGAAACTGAGAGAACAAGCGCTTTAGAGAACAAGTTGGCCCTTCAGGGTCCAATAGATCCTCAGACGATAGGGTGGACGATATGGCTAGAGTGATTAAAGAGTTGTCAAATAAAATAGACCGAATGGAACTCGAACAAGCTAAGGCTGACTCTTACCCCAAAAAAGATTTCAAGAGGAACCCAAACCCCCCGAACCAACAAAGACAAATAAAAAAGGAAGATCAAAAAATACAAGCTCCCTTAAAGAATGGAAATTTTATAGAAGCTAACGATTTTCAAGACTTCGAGGATTCAGATAATGATGTCACGAACTTCGGTGATGACTGTAGTCATCCATATCTGACTTGCGAAGACTATGAAAAGTCTCTAAATACGTCGAAGCCATCAAATGAGAGTGAGGTGGGTGATCACACCGAGATCTGTGAATCTCAACCAGAAACTGAGATAATGATGGCTAAGTTTCAACCGAGGTACAACCTGAGATCTAAGAGTAAGCCCACCTCAGTGACTCAACCCAAGAAAATCCTTCAAAGAGGTCAAGATTATGAGCCTCCTTCGGACCAGACCTTATCACTCAACAACGAAACTAAACTATTAAGCGCTCAAGAGTCTGAGGTAGAAAAAGTTGGAACTCAAACACAGGAAACCGAACCCATAAATAAAGCTACGTCTTCAACTAGGACCATGAATGATAAAGCTGTCTAGACAAATAAGTCAGAAAGGATGAATTCGGAAGTCTCAACCGAAGAAATAGACAAGGTGAGTGGAGCTTTCAGTTTTGAAAATGAGTTAAACAAAATCAAGATACCAATCCCTTTGGTGGAATTAGCGAAAAACCCCGTTTATCGCAAACAAATTACCAAAATGATAGGTGTCTCTGAACTAGAAAGCCAGTTCGATGTTATAAACTTGGAAGATGATAGACCTAACATCACTTTTGGCCCCCATTTTTAAGGGTCCAAAGACAACATCGCTCCCTTTTATATCACTCTGAATGTATATGATCAGTTGCTGCATAATTGTATGTTAGACTCCGGAGCTTCCCATAATGTTATGCCCAAGATTATAATGGAGAAGTTGGGTCTCCAGATCACAAGACCTTATGGAAATCTGTACTCTTTTGATTCGAGGAAGGTTAAATGCATGGGATGATAAAAGATCTGGTAGTTACCCTAGTGCAGGTCTCGGTTAAAAGTATCCTGATGGATGTGGTTATCGCAGATATTCCCCCTAAGTATGGCATGTTATTAATTAGGTCATGGGGAGCCAAGCTGGCGGGTTCTCTATAGTTGGACATGACTTATGCCACAATCCTTGTGTTCGGTGGTCAGTTCACTCGGTTGTACAGAGAAACAAGATTAGCATATACTGTCAGTGACCCTCAAAACCCAAACAACTTCCCTATTTACATTGCAGACCAAGATCTGGGAAATTGCATCTTGTCTTTTGATGATGTTCTGGATGGGTGTCCAAAGGAAATCGATAAAAATCAAGAAGAGTCAAACCTCATGACAGAAGATCTATGTAGTACTGGTTTCTAGAAAATGTACTTTGGTGGTGCCTTATCTTTTGAAGGGGTAGGTGATGGAGTGCTTTTAGTGGCACCTGAAGGTAAGTTCATTGTTCCTTTCTCTTACCATTTGCAGTGGGACATAGATTACACTAATAACGTATGCGAATATGAAGCATTGATCTTAGGATTAGAGGCTGCCAAAAAGATAAATATAAGAAACTTGGAAGTATATGGTGATGCAGAATTAATAGTCAAACAAGTAAACCGACAGTACCTAGCCAAGCATCCCAGACTAAGAACGTATAGAAATTGTGCTTGGGATCTCATGGAAATTTTTTTCTCATCCGTAAATATCCATTTTATCCCTCGCGCAGAGAATCTACATGCTGATGCATTGGCAAAGGCAACTTCAACCTTCTCCCCCCTCATGACTTTTAAACTGAAGTATCACATTGAAATCAGATACAAACCCTCCATACCAGACAATATCCAACACTGGCAAGTCTTTGAAGATGACGAACAAATCAAGAAATTCCTTACAGCAGTAGGCGAATTCTCTGAAACTCATGCTGACCAAGAAAATCAAAATGACTCAATGTGGATCATGTAAGAAGGGGAAGACCCTGAAACCTTCCGAGAAAAAATTGCGGATCACCGCATGCTGATCCTTAAAATAATTAGATTCCAAAAGGCTTAATTCCTTTAGAAAGACTTTTTGATCAGAACGACGTACCTGTGAAATCTACTTTGCAGCCCCAACCAGAAGAAGTGGATGACTGTGATATAGGAACTGAAAAAGAATCCAGGGTATTAAAGATATCCAAGTTCCTCCCTCCCAAAGTAAAGGTCAAGTACAGAGACTTACTCAGACAGTATAAAGATATTTTTGCATGGTCCTATGATGAATTGAAAACGTATGACACTTCCATTATTGATCACAAGATACCATTGAAGCCTGGGGTCAAACCGTTTAGGCAAAAGCTTAGGCAAATTAACCCCATTTTGTTACCTGTGATAGAAAAGGAAGTTAAAAAACTCTTGGACGCGAAAATAATCATACCTCTGAGATATTCGGATTGGGTAGCTAACATAGTCCCAGTCAGGAAAAAGAATGGGGAATTCAGATTGTGTGTGGATTTTCGAAACTTAAACAAGTCATCTCTCAAAGATAATTATCCGCTGCCCAAGATGGACCATGTACTAGAAAAATCAATTGGATCAAACCGAATGTCTATGATAGATGGGTTCTCTGGTTATAACCAAATAGCCATGAATGAACAAGACAGGGAAAAGACTGTTTTCACCACACCATGGGGTACATTTATGTATGACAAAATGTCGTTTGGTTTGATGAATGCAGGGGCTACATTCCAGCGTGCTATGGAAATCGCTTTTGTAGGATAAAGAGACAAGTTCGTAGTCATTTACCTCGACGATTTGACGTTTTTTTCTAAAACCGATGAAGAACACTTGATCCATCTGAAACAGACTTTCGAGAATTGCCTCAGGTTTGGTCTATCTTTGAATCCAAAGAAATCACATTTCGCTATGCGAGAAGGTAAGCTTCTGGGCCATATCGTATCTAGAGATGGGATCAGGATTGATCCTAAGAGGATTGAAGCAATAAATACTATAAATATTCCCAGGAATGTAAAAGAGATTCAATCTTTCTTAGGAACTATAAATTTTTTACGAAGGTTTATCCCCAATTTCGCTGAGATTGTCAAACTGATCACAGGAATGTTGAAGAAGGATAGTGACGTAAATTGGACGACTGAAGCCAGAGCATCGTTCGCGCATATTAAAAAATTCATAAGCGAGGCACCTGTGTTAGCAAGCCCAGATTATCTGAAAGATCTTCTTATCTTCTCATTTTCTTCTGAACATACTATCGCCACGATCCTCCTACAAAAGGATGGTAAAGGATTCGAAAGGCCGATCGCGTTTTTTAGCAAGAGCCTTAGAGACGTAGAACTGAAGTATGACATAATAGAAAAACAGGCGTACGCAATGGTAAAAGTGCTAAAGGCATTCAGAACTTATGTACTACATTCAAAAATTATCGCGTACGTGCCTACCAGTTCTGTGAAAGATATATTGATACAGCCAGACTGTGACGGAAAAAGAGGGCGATGGCTCGCTAAAATCCAGGAATTCGATTTGGAAGTTAAATTGACCAAATTGATAAAATGACAAGGCCTATACAAACTCTTAGCTGAATCAAACCTCAGAGATCTTGATATCAATTGCCTACAGGGAAGCGACGAACACACAGATCTGAATGAACTGGAAGAAGAAATGAGTCCCAACCAGATCGAAGAGAAGTTCTTATCATCGGGCTGGTACAGAGATATAGTGTTTTTCTTGCTGAACCTAAGATGCCCAGACGAACTATCACCGTCTAAATGCAGAACCTTAAAACTCCATGTAGTTAAATATTGTATATCCAAAAGCCAGCTATATTGGAAGGATCCACTCGGGTTCCTGCTAGTCTGTTTAGTAGAATCAGAAACCCAGCAGGTTATAGATGAATTTCATAAAGGAGTCTATGGGGGGCATCACGCATGGAGAGCTATAGCCTACAAAATCTTGAGGGAGGGATATTACTGGCCGAAACTCTTTTTGGATGTCAATGCTAAAGTGCGTGCCTGCAACCCTTGTCAAAAATTTGCTGGTAAACAGAAACTCCCTGCACTGCCACTCATTCCAGTCAAATCTGAAGCTCCATTTCAACAATGGGGTCTAGACTTTATAGGGGAGATTAATCCCCATTCCAGTGCTCAACATAAGTGGATCTTAACAACTACAAATTATTTTACTAAGTGGGTGGAAGCCATTCCAACCAAAAGGGCAACAGACTCGGTGGTGATCGATTTCTTGGAAGACAATATTTTGTCAAGATTCGGTTGTCCCCAAAAGATAGTTACCGACAATGCCCAGGCCTTTAAATCCATGGCTATGATCAACTTCTGTCAGAAGTATAATATTGTTCTCGGCCATTCCACTGCATATTACCCCCAGGGGAACGGATTGGCTGAATCATATAACAAGAGCCTGGTGAACATAATCAAGAAAGTACTGGATGAAAATAAAAGGTCTTGGCATGTGCACTTGAAATACGCATTATGGGAAAACCACATCAACACTAAAAGGTCTATTGGCATTTCATCGTTTCAAATGGTCTATGGGATAGATGTGGTCCTACCTATAAACCTAGCGCTGCCGGTGATGAAGTTATGGCAGGATCAAAATGAAGAACCCAATCATGTAACTAGGAGAATTAACCAGTTGATTGAGGTTCAACAGCATAGAGTTGAAGTTGATGAAAAGATGTAGAAGTACCAAGATGATATGAAAGCATTGTTCGATATTAAGGCAAAGGACAGGGAATTCCTTCCAGGGGACTTAGTGCTAATATGGGATGCAAGAAAAGAGGAAGCCGTGAAGCATGGTAAATTTGACCACCTCTGGTATGGACCATTCAGGGTCTCGGCTCCAGAAGGGAAAAATTCCTTCCTTCTGGAAAATATAGACGGAGAAGTCCTTAGCGCCCCTGTCAATGGGCGGTATCTAAAGCATTACATGACGTAACAGTCGCCAGTTAAAAAAAAATAAAAATCGTAAATAAATAAATCTCATTATATGTGTTTTGTACATAAATAAATCTCATTATATGTGTTTTGTACATACATATATTTTCATTTAAACATTTGCTTTTGATTTTCAGTTTTTGTTCATAAACTCTCGACACATTTCCAATAAGATTCGTATTTGGTTTTACAGGAGTCCAGCTGTATACGAAAACTAGCAGGAAAAGTAATTTACAGGTCGGTGTCAGAAATGGATCGGCATAGAACATGTGATACCTAAAATAGTTTCATATTGCACAAATAAATTGAAATGAAACGGTAAAAAGGAACTTTCTCAAAAACATATGTTATGAAAGACTGTTAAAGGAAACCGAGGTAGCATCATTCAAACTACAATATAGGCTAAGATGTTAGATAACAGGATTGTTTCTTGGCTCGATAATTTTTTATTGAAAATAGCGATACACTAAATCTAAAAACGGTCAGTCAAAATGAACTGTCCCCAAAGATATCTACAAGAGTTAGTCTCAAACTTTTTGACCTTTTGTATTTTCAATCAATGAATCGCTAGCTGGTATCCTGTCTATCTTCGGGTCTAAATTTTAGCAAGTCACCACATTCCTGAGTCATTATGAAGGGATAAAAGTTTTTCATTTTAAACCTCGTGAGTTTCGAAACAGATCTTGATAGGAAAGTGAGTCTTCATAACTACTTGATCCCCTGCTAAGCGAAGGAACGTTTAGAGCGATCCTAACTTTCCTAGGTTTTTCAACAACATCGGAGGATTAAAGCTTGCTCAAATAGGATGCCTTTAAAAAGTTATTTTCCTTTTCTCCCTAAGAACGAAGATGTTGTGAAGGTCAGGGGAAGCTTGGTACCAAGTAATCAAAGTAAGTTGACAGACCTCTAATGCAAAATATTACAGAGATATCAACCCTGATACAAACTTATTTCCCCCATCTTCGTGCTCAAAAAATAAATTATAAGACAGGTGGTGAAAGGAAATTCAGAAATGATTGCCCCCACCTAGTCCAAGAAGACGATGAAAGTAAATTCAAAAATTATTGCCCTCGTCTCAGCATTTAAATGCATAAATATATTCCGAAGTGGTGAAAGGAAATTCAGTAAAAGGGGCCAAATAACGTCACCGGGGTACTGAACAGGCTCGCTGGCAGTGAAGCAATGTCTGAGACATCTGTAAGGCTGTTATACATGAATATCACTCTAATCTGGTAACCAACGCTTTCTAAAACCTGATCCACATCCCAAATTCAGATGAGACTCCCCAATTAAAAAACATATGATCTCATTCTCTTGACGCAAGCTGAGAGCCACAAGATCTGTTGAATCTCCTAGGACTATTTCGATTTGTCTTAAAACATACCTAATTTTAGTAGTGGGAAAGAGAAAATTGTGAAAAGGACTACATTTGTGTTTGGAAAGAGTATCTGATTTTGAAAAAACTTTTCAAGGTAAAGAACGAAGTCTTTATCCCCCTTCGATCCTCTTTTCTCGACAGCCTTCCTGCCTGATTGAGTTTTTGACTCCATTTACCCAATATTGGCATGTGGTCTACTGTTCTTCCCGCCTCACAGGAAGGCGGGATCCCTAGTTGGATCCTATGTTGGAGCCGCCCTTGTTTTTTAGTCTATCCCAATTTTCATTTTGATACTTGAAATCTAGAGATGGTTTTCTTTTTCCCTCCGAGATTTTGAGACCTCTGAAACCTTGTCACGTGAGCAGCGACAATTTTCTACTCTCGAAGCAAGTCCTACATTTCATAAGAATGTTCCCTCTTTTTGCTCTACTTTGGGATCTCGCAGATCAGATACTATAATTCATGAATTCACACGTCCCGAGTCACGAAATGGCGAAGTCATTTTAAATTTTCACTCAAAGCGGTAACCAAGGTAAAATCTTTCAACTCATGATTAGACATCGTCGGGGTTTCGTGCCTCGACGTTCACCAAACCAAAATTTTATTTTTACAACCCTGAGAGCCGAGGACACGATGTCTTGTCTGGATAACCCAGGTCAAGGATTAAAGGAAAAAATCTAACCGTGGTAAAAGTTGTTCTCGGCATTTCGCCACCTGACACTATCGTTTTCAAAAGTTACAGCTTCTAAACCCCGACCCATGAAGTCACGATGTAATTATAACATGATTAATTAATCACTTAATCCAAGATTATCTTCCCCTTAATTAAACCTTTTCATTGCAATCTCACGGTTTCACAACTCGGCATATAAATCCCCCAGAAACTTATCCTCGAAGTTCCGAGTTGCGATATGGCAAATAAAATGATTATAAAATTAATTATTCCCCTAACCACGATTACCTTTAATTAAACCAAAATTGATCTTCGCATTCTTAGGAGTTAGAGACTCAAAATATTAAAGAAAAGTTCCCGATATAGCGAATAGAGAGATATTAATTACCATTGGCGAGATTGGGGTAATTAATCTTAATCAAGACACATCCCACGTTTCGATGCTTGCATGATTCTCGAGGAATCCTTTTCACTCCATACGCCAACTAACTTTTAAACCACCAAAATTTATGACATTAATGGGGAAATAGGGTAAATCTATGTGTAAGATCGTATTTTTACGGCATAAATTTATTTCGAATTTTGAATTGACAGATTTGTTTTGAAAGGTACCGAGTTTTTCAAATATATGTAAGAGCTGCAATTCATTGTAACAAATGCATTTTCATAGCACGCAGAGCTCATCACTTCTGAGTGAACTTACTTTTGTATGTATACGCAGTTCTATCACAGAAGAGCTAAAACGCCAGCTTCAGCCATGGCTCCACGGAAAGTAGAAAAGGCGAATGTTGAGGTCACAGGACAAGGCTCAGATAATGTCTATGATACTTCACCCCGAAGTGTCGACTCGGTCCCTAACTGGTCATTTGTTTCATAAATTCTGCAATCAGAATTGGTGGATTATTCAGACGACTTCGATGACAATGAAAGAGATGATCTAAACACCAAGTACAAAATAGTCATCCAATCCGGAATGCACAGAGTAGCAGCGAGGCCATGGTTGCTTCCATATTATGACATGGTTCGATGGGCATTGGATCATGTGGACATATCGACCAGGACTATCATGGACGAGCAAAGAGTCACTATAGGGACTTTTAGGTCGGAGCACTTGCAAACCATGTATAAGCTACCCACGACATTCGACTACACATATGGCACTGAGTTCCTGGAGGAATTCAAGGAGAAGGAGTGCACACAATATGATAAAACCATGTTCGGTTTGATAAAGGATTGGGTTTCACGCACCGCGAAGTTCAGAGCTAATGACCACAGCGTTTATTCAATCTCTTCGTTGGAACCACAGTATAAATATGTGGCCATGATGACATGTCGGTTATATGGGAGAGAGGACACATCGCATTTTTTCCTTGTGTGGGTTCCTCTAATGTTTCGGGTCGCAGAAGGTTTCTCTTTTAATTGGGCAAGGATGTTGTCAGATAGCTTAGCCAATCGGGTCATAGAGTATCGGGAGCAGAAGGAGAGTGGGAAGGAGTCATCGTTCTACATGTCCGCATACATTATGGATGCAATCTGTTCTATGACACCATTTCCATTGATGAGTTGGGGTTGGACTTCGACCGAAGACAAGCCCATACATATATATCATGAAAAACTATGGGAAAACAAAGCAGAAAATTTCACGTATGAAATTTTTAATTGGGTGATGGTGCCCCTGCATGTCACCATTTTTGGTCACCCGCCACCCCGTATCTCGGACAGCATAGTAACAAATCTGAGCAGCATAGCGGACTGGTACGTGGAGGCAGAATTTTCCTACCTCAGAGTTTTCGGGGCTTTTGTTCCCCTGCATGCATTGCCATTGTTCATTCCTGACAAGCTGGCTTGTCGCGAGGTCACCTGGCAGACGGTAATTGGTGGTGTAAGTAAAGATCTCAAAGGGTATTCAAAGAAGGTGTAGCCGTCTTTTCCTATTCGTTTAAATTCTTATTCTTTATTATATTTTGGGCATGCCAAAGCCGAGGCCGCTGCCCTGGAAGACCTAAATTTGGTCTCACTCGAATACAAGAAGCACGATCCACAGAGGGTCGTGAGCAATCATTTGGCTAATTGCGGGCTAAAAAGATTTGAACATGAGAATTCGCCCTCGGATGATGTTTTTTGAGGAGCGAGATCCTATGAAGAAATTCTGGCTTGGATCCAATCCTTGGCACCCGAGGATAGAGCCGAGGTATTGAAATTCCAAGAACACCGACGAAGCTGTCTCCCAGCTGTATTGCGGGGTGAGGGTTCGGGTATTTCGGAGACGAAACAAAAGGAGGCTGAAGGTTCTAAAGATGCAACTCCCGAATCAGGGAAACACCAGGACAAGGAGGAGAAAACGAAGAATCCAGAAGTAGAGGAAAAGACTCCGGACCCGCCTTAGAAACAAAATCCAGAGACAAAGATAAAAATCTCAGAACCGCCGAAGAAGCAGAACCCGACCGACACCCTAGGAAAATCGGCGAAGCAGGTCGGAGAACCCATCACATCTGTCACCCCTTTGCAGTTGGCTCAAGGAAATATCGAAGAAAGATGGATATTCAATGAGGAGTTGAGGCCCATAAGAGCAGAAGAACTCCCTCTGAATGAGTTTTTCTTTGATAAATAGAGAAAAGTAGTAGTAAAAAGAGAATTCTACCAGGAAGGAGAGTCGACTGTCAAAAAGTATAAAGTTATGGCAGATTGAAAAGATAAAAAGAACGAGCAATTCGCCACTGAAATCGCAGGGACACTAGGAGCGTAGGCTTCGACGAATCAATTCTCAGTCAGACTTTTGAAGAACCAACTTAAAAGAAAGAATCGCCTAATCAGGACTCTTAAAGCCAGATTGGCCACAGCCGCAGAATGCTAAAGGTTAGGCGAGCATGGAAATAGAACAGGCCAGATTGGTCGAAAAAAATGAAATAGAGGTGCTCAAAGCTAAGCTTGAGAAAGAACAGTTGGTTGTCCGGCATGGTCAGACGTAGTCGAGCCAACAGAGTAGTTTGATTGAACAACTGCGGGCTCGGGTAGAAATCGCCGAGAGCAGAATGATAGACCTCAGGATATTTAAATCCCAAGCGAGCGAGATTCAGAACAAAATCTCTTCGGCACAGTAGAATTTTCTCGCCAAGGTGGGAGCGATCCGGGAAAACCGTCTGTTGATCAATCAGGTTTCTGAGAATTTATCAGTCAGAGAAAGGGATGCAGGAGCGGCTCGGGTCGCCTTCTAGGAGGTGATAATAGCCATGAACAACTGGGTTTCGGTGGGTACTCCCAGGTTCACCATTTCAGAGCAAACCCGAGGAAATATTTTGTTGAAGGAGTGGGAGCACAACATCGCCATGGGCAAGGAGCAAGCCCAAAAGGTAACCAATTCCCTAGATGAAGCATTTAATTCTATAGACGGTGAGTTGTTGGGCATTGACAGCGGAGGCAATGTCGAAGCGTTGATGAAAATTAATGTGGAACAGATCTCACTTGATCTAAAAGATAAGGAAGAAAGAGATTCGGTTGATATCTCTCAAATGAATATGGTGGACATAGTCCAAGTTTATAAGTACATGATCAAACCCAACGCGCAACTAAGTGCCCTTGACATCATTGACTCACAAATGGAAGACAAGTTGCAGCAGTTAGTCCGAGAATGTTACTTCGTCGAGGCAAGCTGTCAAGCAGAACCATCACGGCTCATATCCCAGCTAGTGGAAAGATGTATCACCTGCACCGAGTCCGTGCAACGACAAACACCTGGCACCAAGTGAAGACAGAGTAGGCGAAATGGAGCGATTGCTCTCTTCTCGGTCATAACCGAAATTTTGCGACTATTGAGATTCTACCTGCTTTGTAAAAATTGTATAAATATATCCCAGAAAGAAATAAACAAGGCTGGACCTTTTTGTGTCTTTGTAATGGAATTTTACATTGAGAGTTAATACAAGCAGATCTGGAGATTCTCAATTCTGTCACTACTGTGTTACAAGTTTGCTTCCTTGTTTCTCATTTTTCCATTTTAATTCATATTCATAATTGATGTGCTTCATTATAATTTAGTACGACCACTACTATAACGAATGAATTTTGGTTTTCTGTAATTGTTTATTGTCTTTCCTCTGCATCAGCTATCAGCGGTGTAAGACCAATCTGCATTTTCGGAATTCTACATATATTCTTTTTTACATTGGTTATTTTCTTACATATTTTCTTCTCCCATTTATGTCGTGAGATTTTCCCCCGGTAGGAACCTTACGTTGTAAATGGCTCAATGTTTTTCTCCCACCTCGCACCTTTTATTAAATAATACAGTTACGGGAACGAGCCTTAGATTTGCATCCATATTTTATTTCTGCAACCATAAGTTCTCTTCTATAATACCAAACTGAGACAGCACTTAACCTTTCTTAAAGTTTTTCATACCTTTACTGTTCCCCCATGACAATTCCTGTACCAACTCAACCAAACGTTGAACCCGAACTACTGAATCAAACACACATTGACTTAAACCTCTTCGATACCATTCTTAAGACGACAACTAACCGGGCCGAACTCGAACAATCATGGACAGCCATTGAACGTGACATAACTATTCAGGAACAGTTGGAAGCTATACAGCGCCAACGTAGGAATCTTCCCTAGTTTCCTTCACCGAAGGCTTGCGCTTCCCTCTTCCACACCTATCACCCACTTTCAGATGCCTTGACACTGTACGTTTAAGCCTTAAGTACAGACTCAGGAACAACATGCCCAAAAATTTCTAATGCATAGTCATGCAAACTATTGTAGAACACATTGTTTCCTGTAAAACATCGTCATCATTAGTAATTTAAATATCACTGATATGTGATTGTTTAAACAATTATATAACATGAATCTCTATAAAGACATATATTAAATACCTGGTAGTTGTACTATTTTTAGAGGAACCATGTCCTAGTCGATCAAAAATGATACTGGGGTTGTTCCTGTTCTTTGGATATGTGTAGCACTAGGGTAACAATCAATGGAAGAGTGATCAGTTCCATGAGCATGATCACCACCTGCACGATCTGGTGTGTGTTGTGGGGGCATGGCATCACCCCTAGAAGCCATAGAATCAGTCTCAGGTGGCACACTTGGGGTGGAAAATAGCCTTGGTGGCTACATGGCCATGTGGGTTCATTGTTACAGTCCCGTTGATGCTACCAGAACCTTCCCCTTCCCCTCTCATTGATCTCACAAAATTCTACAATGAGAAATATGTGTTAATTGCATATATCAAATTACAAAATTTAAAACCAAAAATTGATATTGTTAGATGATATGACTTACCCCATAATTTGTTGTCTTAACGCGTAATTTAGCTATCCTTTGGAAATCCTCGACAGTTTCCGGCCCAGCAACGACCAAATCCCATAATTCCCTACTGGACTTTCTTAGGGAAAATTCTATTGTCTGCAAGGGGTCTCTAGATCAAATATCTCTTCATCACTTATATATTCATCATTTTCAGTCAATGTGGTGCTAGGAACGGGGCCTTTTCCCCGATCAATGACTTTGCCACGCTTAGGGCCTTTTCCCCGATCACCACTCTGGCAGAATTTCAAGAAGAATGTTAGTACGTGCAAGAAATATTGAAAAAACAATATATGAACTAATGGAATATTGGCAAATATTATCAAATGAAACATTCACACATACAAATTAGCAAATATTTGGAAATGAAACAACAAGCAAAAATTAGCAAATGGAACATTCATAAATAAAATAAAATTCCGTCACAAATGAAACATTCACAAATTAAGTAATCCCTTTTTAAGTTTGGGTATAATGGGTTTTGTGAAATTCGGGGTAAAATTCACTACAACTTGAAGTTCTTGGTATTATATCTTGTGCGCTACTTCTTGGGAGTTGTGTTAGGCTGGGGAGGTGACTCTTTGATATCTCTTGATCTATTTTGATGGTGATATACTTGTAAACTCTTGAATTGATTCTTCTATAAGAAATGTTGTTGGGTTTTCTTCCAAGGTTGGTTTTGGTTTTCCTATGACAAATTCTTGTGTTCTTGTGTCTACTGTGCATGGTTAATATTTCTAGATCTTGTTATTTGTGTTGCATTGTAATAGTTGATATTCTCGGTGTATAGTTATTCTATGATAACTGTGGCATGAAATGAAATTTTGCATTGAAATTATAAAACAATAACTATCAGATCCGAGAATCAGAGAATTCAACAAGGATGTAGTAAGGTAGTTTCCATGAGAGCAAGTGATAAGTCAGCTCTATCAAATGAACATTTCCAAGCCATCTAGTGCAACATAAGGGCTTTCAATGGAGGTATGTATATACAACATTGATTTATGTTCTTGGAAAGGTGAGGAGGTCGTTAGAAGCATTGGATGTCTTTCATGTGATGTGTATCCTTCCAAGCTAATAATGTGGAATTTATACATTGAGATCCTCGGCTTGAACTGAATGTTGTGGTCTATAACGTTGTCTTAAATTCCCATGTTCCTTGGATGTAATGGAAAGGATCCTTTTGGGTGTTTCAGCAAATGAGGCAAAGTGGGTCGAAAGTTTTTCCAAGATGATTTGAATGGGGCCAAAGGATGGCTTGAAGCCCAAACCATTAAAAAGGGTGTGCATAACAGATTCAAGGGTGCAATACGAATCCTAAGAAATATGGGATAAATTCATGAAGGTCAAATATGGAAGATGTCCCATGGAGAAAGAAAATACATGTTGAAACTCAAGAGAGAGGTAGCGTCACCGTGTTATAGAGTTTTGGTGCTTCTAGTGATTATATCTCCCAAACTAGGAAAAAATATTCTAACACCCCATTTTAGATAACATAAAAACCTTTCAAATGATTTATAATGTGCCCTGTAAAATGTATTGTAGTTGTTCAAAGTTAACATAAGAGGAACATGCTTCATTCTATCCATGAATTGGTGATATTATGGTTGGGAAACTATAGGTAAGATAAGGGAGGGATGGAATGAGGTAACCCAAGATGTAAATGTTGACTAAATTTTTTTAGGTTGTGCTATGCTTGTGTGAAGATACAAGAACACTTGATGTTAGAGAGATAAGTGTAGAGGAACGCAAAATATGCCTAAAAGTAAAATATTTCAGAAATAAAATAAAATTTCGTCACAAATGAAACATTCACAAATTAAGTAATCCATTTTTAAGTTTGGGTATAATGGGCTTTGTACCGTAGAAAAAGAAGACATTCCTGGGTCGACTCGATTCAGATTGTAATCGACCAACAGCTCTTCGCCTGTCATTATTGTTTTCACCGCACATACAAATATCCTATTACCTTCATGCTCCTCAAAAATGTAATTGGGTTCCTTTATTGTCGCCCTAGGCCTTGTATTTCTTATAAGACCTGCAATATTCCATGATGCCTTTGGCCTTCCATCAATATACATAGTCTCTCCTTTATGCCTATTATTGTCTTTCATCTATATATAATTTGCGGCGAGTGCGTATCTTCCCATACTAGGCATATATTGGACTAGCCTCAACCATACTCCATAAGTGTAACATTGTCCAACATACTCAAAAAATTCAACTAATCCGCCATATTTTACGTTTATGGTGTCCATGGAGAATAAACCAAGGCCATGGATGGATGACGGAGAAATGCAATACATCCTCTCATTAACACAGAAGTCGATGTCCAACTCGGGAAGTTCCTTGGGTACCCATTGTTTCAGTAGGTGTTTGTACCTCAAGGGAACCTCGATGTCACCTATGCTCTCATCGTCATAAGAGCATGATCTCCTTTAGCAAGAAAGAATTCCATGCGCCTACCAAACTTTCTTCTGACCTTTTCACCTCTAGTTGATTTCCCCTTGTAACATGTGTTGGATATGTTTTCTCTTGTCCCTCTCAAAATTTCATCACTCGAGCTAGATGATAGGTCTGATAGATACATATTTGGGTGTACCTACACTCCATTGAGGGAGAAGGAAACGTTAGGCCAATGATCTTCATATTATAGTATAGCTAAAGATAAACATTGAAAATATAACTTGACATGTAAGACTTTCGCATCTAGGGTTGGAGCCAAACCTCTGAGAAAACACAGACTATTTCTTCACTCAATATTTTGGGTAGGTGTTGGGCCAAAATTATGTGGGAAGACAGAAGAAATAATTTAGAATTTCCCATCTAATTTGTGTCCCACCTCTAATTTATGAGAACCCATGAGGGATTTCATCATGATAGTTAGTAGGTTATATGGTGAAAAGGATTTCTCTTATATGCAGAAGCATTGGGTTCCCCCGATACACCAAATGTTGAAGAAGGTTGTTGTAATATAGATGACTAGAGAAAATGATTGTTATATTTGAATAGAACAAAGGTAGAAAAAGACCTTATTGAAGTTTCATGGGTTTATAGAAGTTTCATGTTTCGTGGGTTTATATTACATCATGATCTAAGTAAACAATCCTTACCCTTCTTGAATTCATGCTACACATGTGGGGTGGAACCAGTGGTAGAATAACCTTGTTTCTGATTCAATGAATTTTGGTGACAATAATGATTCTGTTCGTGGTTCCATTTTGACCATAATTTCAATTTTTGGTACCTCCAAATTCATCCATATTTTACAAAAACCTACAATCCACCAAATTTATTAGAATTAACAAAAGTTGAAACCCAATTGAAATTGTTGCAAGAGGGTTTTTTTGTGTATATATTGTTTGACTTTGTATTAGGCCATTAGATAGCACCACAAAATCCAACAACCAAGAGAAGAAGGCTTTGTAGCAACATATTCAAACAGATGGCACAAAGATGCCTGATATTGTTCTTTCTTTCTTCAATGTGTTCATAATTGTTACAAATTGATACCCATAAAGAAAAAATTGATTTTTCCTCCATATGATGGGAAACATGTCAAAATGATACTGACATTATTTGTTAAGGTAAAAGGATGACTCGGTTCAACTAGTTAATACAATTCCATATGTAAAGGATGAGATAGAAAATAATTATGACTCACAAATTTCCTTTTAAATTTGAATTGAATTAATGTTTTTGAAGGCGTTCGATATTTAATCATGGCTAGTTGTATTATCTCAACTATTGGGCTGCTAGAAATGCTCAACGAACAACATTTGATGCTCAAGATTCATGTGTCTACAAATATAAAAATACTTGGAGACATTTTTTGGCTAGAGATTTCAACCAACGTCTCTATAATAGAAATATTATATGAAGATGAAGGTTTTGGTCAATGACAGATCGTTGGAATGGTAGCTTCAAAGGTTTTTTTATTACCTTGGTGATCTAAACAAATCCTTGTCAAATGCACTATAATAGAAATATTGTATGAAGATGAAGGTTTTGGTCAATGACAGCTCGTTTGAATGGTAGCTTCAAAGGATTTTTTATTACCTTAGTGATCTCAACGACTCCTTGTCATATGCACTAGGTGTTGGACCCTTGTTTAATGTATCGAAGTATTAAAATTACAGGAATTCTTTACTTGTTAAAGTCATATATGAGTATTCCACTCTTTCCATGAAAGATGCAGAGTTTGATAAAGATTCAGTGGAGATAGACCCTGTACTAGAGGAAATAGTAGAAATAATGCTTGACAAGTGCATGCTAGATGGAAAGTTCCAATGGGATTTGGGAATTTTATTGGAGTGTCAAGACTTTAGTTAGAAGAGTTGATCTTAAGTTAGAGGTGATCTACCATTTCCTGATTATTTAAGCACTTGTGAGTACCTCATGTTTCTACATGAGTTTGTGACTATTGCAAGTATATTGGAGAAACTCCTAAGAGGGTACAAGGATGATGCCTTGTTTTACTTTGAGATAGGTTTTGATTTTTTTGAAAATGAGGATTAGGATTTTCTGATAAACGTTAGAAATCAACTTCCTGAGCCCAAGCATCAAGGCACCAGAAGTGTAGATCTTGGAAAATATCCGACCATGCAAGGTGATGTTTCTAATAATGTAAACACTACTTTGGTTCAAATTCCTATTGCAATGGATACCTCTAACGATGTTTGCATGACAAGCAATGAAAGGAGGAAACTTTGTATGAAGAGAAGATGAGAAAGAAGTGTATTTTTCCCATTGGAGTGAAACATTCTAGAGAGCATGTGTATGTGCACCCATATATAAAAAATTGAGATTTCATTTAACCAAATGGAAAGTAAATTATTTATATTGAAATTTGTCTACAATGAAAACAAGAAGTAAAGTCATTTGGTTGAAGTTGAAGGTTGATAGGATTTAATGTAAGAGGTCCATAGCCAAAGTCCATTTCAATATTTGTCCATTTCAATATTTTGACTAATATACTTGTAATATTAGTAAGGCTTGTATCTTAAGGCTAGAACATGGACAAGTTCAATGTCTTCATGCAAATTTGTAATTTCTTATAGTTTAAATACAAGTTTCACTAATTAGAAGTTTTCATTTCTTTTGTAACTACACGAACACATTCACTTTCTTCGCTAGGGAGGGGGACACATCCATCCAACTCAATCAACTTAAGATTTTTTGTTTACAAGTATTGTAAGGTGCCAGGATAGAACAATATAGTGTATTAACCCCAAGGGGTTAATACAGGAGTCAAATTCTGCACTCCAACACCCCCATTTCAAAAGTTGTTTTTAACAAAAAATAAACCCCAATGTTTGGACTAAAAACATAAACCCTTTGAATTGGGTCTAGAGAGGCTCTTATTGAAATAATGTTATTTACCTATTGATAGGGTCGGAATGGCCTATTAAGCATGGGTTTAAACCTGCAAATTAGGTTTAGGGTTTAAACCACAAAACGATGGTAAGAAATCAACTCCAAACAATATTCATGGTGTATTTGCCGAAATTTTAATGTCAATGTAGAATTTCATGCACTTAAAAGACAACAAAAACAATAAGTTTTGGTATCTTGGAAGAATAATTAGACTTACCATGGTTTTTTCCTCCTCCTCTCCCTCCTTCTCCCCTGCTACCGACCTCCACTCTGCCATGCATCTTGTTGATACTGAGAGGGGGGTGAATCAATATCAAGTACAATTTAAAAACCTTTTTCAACTTATACTTAAACCATTCAATTACATCCAATGAGCAATGAACAATAGTATAAAATTTACACCAATACACCATGCACAATATATGAGAAATAATCAATAGTTTTTGTTCAAGGGAAGTAATGACTTCCAAAGGTAGCTACAGCTTACAAATGTAAAGGGAGGGATAAACCTCCAAGAGGAAGATACAATCCTCCAATATCAAGAGAGATTTGAACTCTCCATCCTTGCCCCTTTCTTCCACCCAAGAATATATGAGAGATAATAAAACTTTACATTAAATCATCACCATCAACCAATCA
>ML779421.1:951017-965992 GCA_009831015.1 Picea engelmannii
AAAATTACTAAAAATGGACAATATTTTACTTTCCTAACCAAAAACATGATATAAACAAGGTATAAAATGTCATGCCAATTGAACATATTTTATTCCTTTTAACTCTCATAAAAGATATAAGTGTACTAACAATTGAACACAATTTGCTTTCCTAAGTAGTGTGTGTGTTTTCTTTTGATAAATAAAAAAAATATATTTTTATACTCGTATATTCCCTTGATATGTATGAAAGATTTCATCAAGACCGTTACTCCTTTGAAATAGAAAGTGAAAGTTGGATGAGACTCTCGATATCGGCGAGAAGACTGAACCAGGAGTTGCAGCTTTAATGGAGGTCGACCATGTACCTTTAAAGGTTTAACTAGAGTATAAGGGTGGGTAAAGGTTAATTTCAGAGACTCGGATGGACCTCCTTAAGTCGTTCTGTGTTTTTTCTCCATGGATTATAAGATTTTGCGCGGTAGTGGAGGGTGATTAACAGATACTTTGGATAGTGGAGTTAGTTCTTTAACTAGTACATACTCCTTCCTTGTCTATTTTAGTGGTTAGGATAGCTTTTAATCCTTTTCTAACTTCAATGACTATTGTAAGCAATGACTTCAGCTCGCCTAATGAGCATCCATTCACTGGGAACAAATCAAATACTCCACTAGATTAGGGTTTATGTTTTACATGATGAATTTATGATGGAATAAAGTGGGTGTGTGAGTCAAATTTGAGTCCAGAAACCATCCCATGTCGTTAAGGCACGAGAATAGCCTATCCATGTCAAATTTCAATGCATTCGAAAACATTTTGAAAAAATTTCAACGTTGGCCCCATTCATAGGTCATTATTGCCCATGTCTAGTCCTAGTACAATTTACTTGTAAAATTTGTATAAGATATTTGGAGAATGATAATTTTGAAGATGCTAGGCCTCTTCCTACACACCACATCCAGATCACCTCTCATTGTCAGTCCGTGTATTTTGAACTGAAAGTCATGGAGGGGCTAATGGGGCTCTTGGGAATAAAATAAAGGGTCATCATGGGCACCAAATGGAAAAAAGAGGTGTTAACTATACCAACCCATGACAGGTAGGCACTAATGAGCATCCATTCACTAGGAACAAATCGAATACTCCACTAGATTAGGGTTTATGTTTTACATGATGAATTGATGATGTAAGAAAGTGGGTGTGCGAGTCAAATTTGAGTCTAGAAACCCTCCCATTTCGTTAAGGCATGTGAATAGTCTATCCATGTAAAATTTCAATGCATTCAGAAACAGTTTGAAAAAATTTCAACGTTGGTCCCATTCATAGGTCATTGTTGCTCGTGTCTAGTCCTAGTACAATTTCCTTGTAAAATATGTATAAGATACTTGGAGAATGATCATTTTTAAGGCTCTAGACCTATTCCTACACACCACAGCCAGATCACCTCTCATTGACAGACTATATATTGATCCCTTTTAGTTTTGGGTTGTTAGTTTTTCCAATTGCACGCACCTTTAGCAAGTGCCATGAAAAATCCCTTTATACCTTTTTTCCAAAATGCCAAGAATACCTAACCTTATTTGTCTTTGTGTGCAGGAAATATCTCAGGGCGTAGGAACTTGGAAATAGAACTTGGATTTTGGGCGATGTTTTTAAATTCAAGTCAACTTTTACCATGTCCAAAACCGAGAGCCAACTTAGCTTAAAATGCAAAATTTGGCTCAAAAAACCAAAACAATTTTATGAGAAAACCTCTTTTTTCATGAGCTTCTCTTGGTTTTGAGAATAGTTCATTCTCTACTAAACAGGGGAAACCACGTGAAGGTTGAAGCTCTAATTATGCCTCCCCCCTTCACATCACTCTCAATTTCCCCATACCCAATATGAAATAAGAAAGAACATGTAAAATACTATATTATACAAAATAAAAACATATAAATATCATCATATAAAACACATACTTATATATATATCATTCATCTTCTTCTTCATCAAAATCAACATCGTCAATATCATCTTCATCATGAACATTGTCATTTCCCCAATACCCAATCTATCTAGATTCACCAACTATAATTAAAAATGAAATTAAGATTACATGAAAGACAAAAAACATAAGAGATCTATAGTACAAATGACTCACCACATGTAGGAATATCATTGATCTTCTTCTTCATCCAAATCATCATATTTTGTATCATCATCTGGTATTTCATAATCATCGTCGAATGGATTGGCCATATCAACATCATCATCAGTACTGTCATAATTTTCCATAATATCATCATCAGATATAGCGTCATAGAGAACATTATCATATACATCATATGGTCGATCAACTTCTTCGACTTCGTCATCTGACGATACACGGTCTACCTCCTCATGTTCCTCTGTATCACCTTCTAGTTCTTGAATATCATCTTCTTCTGATACATTATATTTTATAGGCCTTCCTCTTGGATCATATCTAACAACAAACAACCAACTTGGTTTACCGGGAACCTCGCAATAGAATACCTGCTCACATTGGCTTGGAAGAACATAACTTTCTAGACCCAACTCAAATGTCCTTGTATTAACCATGGTAAAACCATTGTCATGTTGAATAACAATTCTTTTAGGATCATGTTCATTTATCCATAAACGATACCATTTGCCCTCAAACAGAATTATCTTGAAGGATTTGAAGTCACACTCGATTATATCATCCAAATGTCCATAATATCTATTTTTTGTTAGTCTTGGATGTTTGTCACTTAGAGAAGAAACATTAGTGACTTGAAACACTGCAGTTATCCTTGAATCAGTGGTTTTCTTCATGTCATCCACCCTTTTGATGCTAAATTTTCGACCAGTATACCACATAGCTTTGTGGTGCTTCAACTGCAATATTCCCGACAAGTACAAAATAAATTAATAATTAATAAACATATTTAAACTTAATAAATATTAAAAAAATAATACATTAACATTTTGTATAATAACAGAAAATGTGGGTAAAACTTTATATGCTTACCTGTTTATCTTTTAAACCATATGCTAAATCAATCTCTCTCTGCGTAAGATTGTGATATTCATTACGATGAGCTCTTTTAATTAATATAGCCACCCCTTCCCATGATAACCTACCATGATGTTGTTCACATTGTTCTATCCATAGCTTCATCCAATCAAGATTGTTAGCAATGTATAAATGTAGTGCATCCCACACTCGACTAGCTGCAACGAAAATAATATAAATTAGTAAGAATAATGAATAATAATAATTGATGGAGGTGTTGTTCCAGAGACTGTACTTAAGGCTTTAAAAAGTACAGTGTCTAGGCGTATGAAAGTTAGTAAAGTGTAAAAGGGGAGGAGAGTATACCTTCGGGAAAGGAAGCTAGGGTTGATTTCTAGGTTGTCATTGTCTGGCTTCCAACTGTTCCCGGATGTTTATATCCCATTTGATTGTAGCCCATGAATGCTCAAGCTCTACTTAGGTAGTGGCTATTTTAAGTATAGTATCGAAGAGATTTAAAGCGATATGGTTTTGGTCCGATAAACCGGGTTCAATATTAGGTTGTCTTACAACGGGGACAGTCATAGAGGAACAAAAAAATTTAAACGAAATCTGAAAGTTTTTATGTTGTATCAATTTGATCTTATAAAGAGAACTTTGAAATTAATGTTAAGGACAAAATGCAAACCAAAGGCCTTTTTCCGTAAATATGTTATATTTGAAATAAAAAGTGTGAGAAATATGAGAAAAACATTTAGTTGTTTATAAAGTGAGGCTCCTATCAAGGCAGAATCGCATTCCTTAAACAGAGGAAGAAAATAGACTAAGAAGGAATCTGATGAAGCATAAAATATGACAACTTAAAGGTTCACAGGTCTTGTATCTATTGTTAGTTGCTACAGAGGAAAAACTATAAACGATATAGATGAATAAAATTTAACCACCACAGTAGAAGTTTTACTAAATTGCAGTGCAACTTTCATCAGATGTATATAAGGGAAATAAAATTGAATATGAATAACAAAGAGAACAAACTCATAGCACATTTGTGACAGAATCAGGATTCTCCAGATTGCTTTTGTATTAATTCAAAAAGAAGATAGCCTCTATTACAATCAACCAAAAAGGTCTAGCCTCTTTTCTTTCTACAAAATGTATATTTATACATATTTTTATATGCTGGAATCTCAATCGTTCCAGCGGTTTTCGGTTATAATCAAAGGAGTTAAAATGTTTCATTTCTTTATCTATGTCCTCATTTGGTACCGGAAACCTGCCTCTTCGCCTGCTTTGTGCAAAAACACACTTCTCCACCAACTATGATATCAGCTTAGAAGGTTCTTTTTGGTTATTGGCCTCAAAAATATAACAATCTTTCACCAATCGTGGCAACTTTCCTTCCACCTGCTGGTCTTTGGCGCTGATAGAACATAATAATATACTTAGTTTAATTAGCCATTTATCTATTTGAATGATGTTTTTCTAGGTTATTTGTGAAATTTCAGCTAATTCTCTTTCTTCATTTTCCTTGATATTTAGCAGATATTTGGCTATATTGATCTGACCCAGTATCTCAATGCTACTTTCACCATCAGAACCCAACCAAATCCCATTTAATAAACCAAAAGTTTCTTCACAAGATTTTCTTATCTCCTTAGCTTGTTGTCTGCCTTCAGATATATTTCACTCCCATTCTTTCAACAAGATATTGCCCCTGATCTGCTTTGAGATGGGGAAAATGGAACTATTGCTTATTTCCTTTCTCGTTGTGGCTCTAATAGCCTCCTGGAATGCAACCCGAGTCGCTTCGACTTCCCTTTCTCTGAGAGAGAGTTTCTCCAATATCTGATCAATGAGTTGGCAGCTACTTTGAATCATTTCTACTTTAACAAGCAGACCTTGTTGTGCCACCAATAACCTTTTTCTGATCTTTATTGCTTGGGATTGAAATATCCCGATATCGATTACCTAGCTTTCGGCTAACTCTAATTTGGCCCAAAGTTGCTCTATCAATTCTCCTTGTTGGACTATCTATATCTGACTTGTCTGAACCATCAGTTGTGTCTATTTGAGATCATCTTTCAGCCGCTCGATTTCATTTTGATCATCTATTCTAGCTTGCTCCAAAGTTGCATTCGCTTGATCTTTGGCAGCAACCTCTGTTGTAGCTAGTTTAGCCTCTATTGTCTTGATTAGACAATTTTTTCGCTTCAGCTGATCTTTTAGGGTCCCGACTGAATATTGGTTTGTCGTAGTGAAAGCACCCAATGTTCCTGCTATTTGCGTTGCAAATTCTTCTTTATTCATGGTTCTTCCATCGGTTATAATTTTAAATTTCTTAGATACAATACCTACCTCTTGGTAGAGTTCTTGTCTCACGACAGCCTTTCTCTTCTTATCAAAGAAGAATTCATTCGGAGGTAGCTCTTCCACTGATGTGGGTGCTAATTCTTCACCAAAAATCCAACCTCCGTCTGGTATTCCCTTTGTCGACTGCAGGGCAGTAACAGAAACAATGGGATTACTGACCTGTTTAGATGATTTCCCTGGAGTAACGACTGAAGTTGGCTCTCTTGGAGGATCGGAAGCCTTGGCTTCCTGTTTCAGGCCCCCAATTTTCTCTTCTTTATCCTACTATTCTTCTTGGCCCGGTGTCGAATCTTTGGAGCCTTCGGCTTTTGTTTTCTACAACTCTAAGGTCATTGGATTCTCGCCCCGTAATACTGGGGGAAGGTAGCTCCACCTATGTTATTGGAATTTGAAAACATCAGCCCTCTCTTTGGGTGACAGGGCTTGTATTCGAGCCAAAACCTCAGCATACGATCTCACGCCTCGGAAAATATCATCATGAGGTGAATTCTCGTGCTCAAACCTTTTAAGGCCATAGCTAGCCAAGTTATTACTCACGACCCTGTGTGGGTCATGTTTCTTGAATTCAATATGGACTAATTTTATATCTTCTAAAGTTGTTTCCTCGGCCTTTGCATGCCCGAAATCTAATAAAGAATAGGTGTTTAAATGAATGGGGAAAGGTGGCCATACCTTCTTTGAAAACCCCTTCAGCTCTTTACTTATGCCACCAATCACGGTTTGCATGGAAATCTCGTGACAGGCCAACCTATCGGGTATAAATAATGGTAGAGCATGTGGAGGGACAAAAGCGCTGAAAACCCTGATGTATGAAAACTCTTCCTCCACGTACCAGTCGGCCACCCTGCTCAAATTGGCTGCAATGCTATCTGAGATCCGGGGCGGTGGATTATCGAAGATGGCGACATGCATCGGTACCATTACCCAATTGAATATTTCATATATAAAATCTAAGGCCTTATCCTCCCAAAGCTTAGAATGATAGACATGGATAGGCTCAGTCTCCAATGGAGCCCATCTCCAACTCATTAAGGGAAAAGGTTTCATGGAACACATGGCGTCCATGATGTATGCAGACATAAAAAATGAGGCAGCTCTCCCGCTTGCCCTCTGCATCTGATATTCTGTAACCTGACTGGTCAGACTATCTGAAAACAGTTTGGCCCAGTCAAAAGAACAAACTTATGGTACTGTATGCATTAGAGGCACCCATGGGAGGAAAAAATGCATGGTGTCTTCCCTCCCGTACAATCTACAAGTCATCATCATTGGGTGTGAGACCCAATCCTTGATCAAATCAGATAAGCTTTTCCCATATTTCTCGCATTCCTTTTGTTTAAAATCCTCTAGAAACTCTGCATTGTATGTGAAGTTCGACGTGGGTGGTAACTTGTACATTGCCTGTAAGTTTTCTGGTCAAAAGGTCCCAACAGTGACCTTCTGCTCACTGATGATGGTTCTGGTAGGGATATCTACATGATTTAGTGCCCATTAGATCATGTCATAGTAAGGCAGAAGATGTGGCCTGGCCGCTACTTTGTGCATCTCTTCCTAGACAACGATCTTGTATTTGGTATTCAAGTCATCTTTCTTGTTGTCACTGGAATCATCTGAACAGTTCACCAAATCTGATTGCAAAACCTCTGAGATGTATGACCAGGTTCGTACGAAATCAACGCTTTGAGGTGAAGTATCTGAAACATTATCAGAGCCTTGTCCCGAAATCTCAACACTTGTCTTGGACGCTTTTCGCAGGTCCATGACAGAATATTGTGACTTATCTCTCATGTAATAAAAATGCATATACATACATAGATCAGTTTGCTGAGAAAAACTTATCTGCATGGGATAGAAATGAGCTTTATGAATATAACAGAAAGGAAAAAGATCTATATCTTTGATCATTTAAAATCTTGGTGTCTTTATAAACAGAACGGTCAAATCATATTTAGAGACAGATTTAGCAATAAACACCCTATCCTTACTTGTTGTTTCACCTCATTTCCAATTAATGCCATAAATTTCGATGGTTCGTGACACAAGCTGGCGCAAGGAAATTTAAAATTACCTCGTAGACTGTGCATATTATTATTTTTATTGAACACTGATTAAGATGGCTTAGCTTTTTTTATTAAGCTTACTTAAACTTTAATCAACCTTTTGGCGTTCGCCATATTGGGAGTTTTCACTCTAACCTTTCGAGCCTCTGAAACCCGAGATCGCGATGATTAGATTTAGTTAAGCAAGGACGTAACCCAGATTAAGTGTTTTAATTAATTATGTTTGAGCAATATCGCAACTTCGCCACTCGGGGTTTCGAAGGTATAGTTTCTAAGAGAAACGTATGCCGAGTTGCAAAATCCCAAGAGACTTTAACCATGGTCAAAACTAATCACCCCTTACACTAACCTGGTTTACTTATGTAAAATTCTCGTGGCTTTGTCTTTCGGAGTTATGATAGTAATGTTTTAGGAGAAAGTGAACGCCGAGATGCGAAGTCCCGAGAACACTTGACTGGGGTTTAAAGAATTTTACTCTTGGCTTTCAACTGAGGTAATATTTTTAAAACTTTTCACGACCTCGCACATCAGGGCTTGTAAATCTTGTGACTTGTAACTCCCGAAGAGCGATATTCCGAGGTACAAAAAGTAAAAACTTTCTTTTAATGACAAAAAGTGGTAACTTATGAAACGTAACATCCTTCGCTATTTCGCATGTCGAGACTACTGAGGTTTTTAGTAGGTAAACGTCACGAAGCGAAAAAGAACTCAAAAACCAATATTTGACTTTAAAAAATACATTTAAACCAGTTGAAAAAGGTGGCTCCAACAGGAGGTATAATATAAATTGAAGAAATACAATATAGATAAAAATCAAATAATATAATACCTTTCACTTTCCTCATTTTACCATTTCTGACCAAGACCTCCACTTAAAATATTTTTATATTATTGACACCCCAAATGCAATGCATACTAATTTTCCTCCCTAAATCAGGAAGATAATCGCTAATATACACTAACGTTTGATATACCATATACCCCTCCACCATAGAACCCTCGGGACGTGATATTTGTCTAACTAAAGCCTTCAATGACTTCAAGTGTCTCTCCACCATCCACATTGACTTTGTGTGTATAGGTCCACACAATTCAATCTCCTCAACCTGGTGTATGAGGTAGTGTTCTTGCGCATTGAAAAATGTTGGAGGTATATACTTTTTCATTTCACACATTAAACGAGGAATTTCTCACTTCCAATATTTTATATCTTCCTTATGGATTTCTTTAGATGACAACCACCTACAAATGTTATGAGAACAAAATATGCTTCAACAAAGACAATATTGTATACATGAATATTACAAGTAAAACACATGTCATCAAAAACTTCTACAACATTTTTATTACATATAAATAATAATATGTAATTCATTTGTCGTTATTTACCTCATGTATTTTCCAAGGTCGTATATAACTTGTTTTATGTTGTTGTCAAAGTTGTTGGGAAAAGATAGAGGTAGCACATACTGTAACAAAACAATGGCACATTAATAAATTTTTGATTTCATATTAACAATATATTTACAAAATTTAAAAATATTACATCGATTCTTACCAATCCATAAGAAATATACGAAAGAAATTACCTTGATGAAGGTATGCCAGTCATGAGTTTTTAACCCGCCGAATTCACCTTTCTTTGTTAATATATTATTGATGTTTGAAGCAAATTCTGTTGGAAATATAATTTTTCGAATGATCTCTTTTACAACATTGCTTTCATCTTCTTTAAATAACCATGGGAGGCTATTTCGATCGACTCCATTAGTCCTATTTAAATCAATAATATTTAGCATTGCATGATTGGCTTCTTGAATGTCACTACAAATTTTAGAAATTTTTTCTTTGTCTTGCCTTCCATCTAAGATTCTCCACAACATTTATGTTACGTTCTTCCTGATATGCATTGTGTCGAATAAATGATTTATTTCTAGTTGCTCATAGTAGGGAAACCTACTGAATTGTTTGGGAAAACTTCTCATTCCTTATGGAAGCAGATCAATGCCTTGATGACCAACCATATGTTACATAAATGAAATTAACACAACAATTGTTACATTATACACAGTAAACATGAGAATTCAACACAATAAAAAAATGTAATATATTGCATACGATGATGAAGATTGACTTACATTGACGATTTGATCTGTTATATTCCAACTTCCATAGGTGTGGTGTCATTCTTCGTGGTTTTATCCCACTCTCCTATTTACCATTGAAAATATGTTTATCGATATTTTGATACCTATGGTTCTTAGGGAGAAAGTGCCTGTATTCATCAAACAGTTCCTTTCAAAAACTTCTTGAACGATGAGACCTCATCCTAGGACCACAAACTGGACATGCAAATCTACCCTTTGTTTGCAAACCTAAAAGATACGCATCAATGGAAGCATTAGTTATATAACAAGCAATTATTTAAAAAAAAAAAAACATTATAATATCATCAACATCTAACTTATTTAAGTGCAATAGTGTGTTACATACCACAAAAATGTGTTAGTCCTGGTGCATCGTGAATTCTCCATGTAAGAATCCCATGGAATTGAAATCCTCTTTGACCTATTGGTCTAGAGATGTCATACATAGTGATGTCGTCCCATAAATTTAATAGCTCATCGACAAGAGGCTCAATATATACATTCATATCTTTCACTTGGTACTTACCTAAATGGTTAAAAAATACACATAATTACTACACCTTGTATACATATATGAAATTGTGCAATGAACAAGACAAATGAAATGTTAAACATTAAAAAAACAATATCGTTATAAAAATATACCTGGAACAATCATTGCCAACATTGTGTGCTCTCTCTTTATTGACATCCAAGGAGGAAGGTTATTGTTTATAACAAAAACAGGCCACACTAGGTAGATAGACCTGAGCTCATGAAATGGATTTACACCATCAGTTGCCAATGAAATCCTAACATTATGAGGTTCTTCTTTAAAAATTGGCCATATTTCTTCGATATTTTTATATAAAGAACCATCTGCAGGCATTCGAAGAACATCATCTTCACTTCTATTCTGTGCTTGGTAATCCATAAATTGTGTTGTGTTCCGACATCTAAATAGTGGTTGCAGGCGTGGAATTATGGGAATATAACAAAGAACCTTGTGAGGCACCTTGGGGCATGCATCAATATCCTGATATTCCATTCCAATTTCTTTTAGAATGGCAGATAATTCTCAGTATGTGTGAGGTAACTTTTTTGGTGATGGTAAGAAATATTCACCTATCAACCTACAACAACAATATACAAAAAAAAAATCAATAATGAAAATTATATTAATCCTTATAAATATTGCATCCTTAATTTAGACATCAATTGACATTGAAAATAAAATAAAATAAAAGTTGAAATTGCATAAAACTATAAAATTATGTTGCTTACCCTAGGATTTGTGTCATACATGTGTTTGACAAACCATTTGATACCTTCAAGTTGACCAACAACATTACAGCTGAGAGAACACTTTTTTTTTGTGCCTTCATATAGGGATTCAGTGGCATTTTGAAGGATAGGTTTATCAAAAATATATTCATCATCATTGTCCTCATCACTGTCATCATTATCATCCTACAAGTTGTCCTCCTCCATGTTGACATCATCATCCATTGGAGCATTATAAATGTCTTGGATCAATCTATTTGTCCCATCATCATCAACTGTATTATTAATATCATCATTTTCCATAGGAATAACGTGATCACCATTATCCACACAATTAAGTTCAGCTTGTTCTTCAATATTATCTCTATGAAAACGTCTCCTACTAGGCAGCATCACATTCTTAGGATGATTTTTCTTTAATAAAAACAATGGAAGCAATAAAATACAGTGAGAGTATATCACAAATATTATTTTGAAAGATAAATTAAAAAAAATAAAAAAATAATCTATAATACCCTTAAAGATCTATAATAATTAATTACTTACCATGGGATGATATTCATTGCCCCCTTCAATGTGCCCATTCTCCCTACAATGTTTTTCAACTATTTTTAAAGGTAGTCTTCTTCCATTAAAACCCCTGCATTCACAACAAGGGCAATAACATTTCCCATCGCCATGAATCACCATGTGCCGCTTTAACATAATAGGCTCTCTTTTCTCGTCTAGAGTTGGCATTGTAATTACCTATTACAACAAATCCATTGAAACATTATAAGTACAATATACAAATCTATTCAAATAATTTGGTATGTATTTAGATATTTGTAATGAAAATTATACAGCATGTTCAGAAAAAATAACGGACAAAGCATGAAACATTAATAAGAGGAGGTGGATCTATTATCACCCAAAATCACACTATATAATATTAAGTCCTTAATAAAAATTAGGGTAGCTTTAGGGATACACAAGAGTATTGATGCCCAATATCAACAAAAAATCCACTGCTCTTCACTTTTAGTTGGTTCTTTTCCAACTCAAGGAGAAAACCCTAAATGTAAATTTACTAAGGCAAGGATACTTAGATATTCAAGAAGTTCCATGAAATATAAGAACAAAATTAGAGTGATTGAATCTAATTAGAGTGATTGTCGTTGATTCAGTAATCTTTTTACTCTATCTGATCCAGGGGATCAAATTTTGCTCAAAATTCAAAGGGCTCGGAATCACTTCAAAATGAACAAGAGAGTAGGCCTCGTCGTTACGAACCCAACGCAACTCGTTTGGGTTCAAACGGACGTCGAGAGAGAGAGATATCGCGTTCTTTTCAAAATGACAAACAGGTAAAAAAAGGGATGTTGAATGTACAGTACGTACGGACGCTGACGTGGAAGACTGTACGACACATGGCAGGCAGTTGTGTGGACAATTGGCATATGATGTGGCATGTTTGTAGCAAATGGGATGGCGACATGCAGCCCAATCAATGGATGCCACGTGTCACACACATATTGGTTTAAAATTTGTGCATTCAGCAGGACTCGACCCCGCGACCTCCAGGCAGGGGAAGAGACTTGGGAAGGGTCGTCGACCAGCGTGCCACCACATGTGCCTTGTAATATAAATGGTGCACATTATATTTAAGTTGATATGTATTGTATGGTGGGCGCGGACCAGGCCGGGGATTAGCCCCGACCCATGGTCCCACATGTATACAGTGTAACCACATTATTATATGCATGCCCTATTGTATAGTCCTTTCATATGAGCCCCCGGTCGCATACATTATTGCAGTATGACCATATGTATTACCATATGTGTGCGCGTGGGTATGCATTTTGGTTTGAATTTGGTTCAACGGTTATACAAATGACCCGCCACTTGTACATTAACCATTGGATTTTGGAAACGAGGCCTATGTTTGCACTTTCGCGCGGTCATATGGGTCATACGACCATAGCCCTGGCGGTTAGGGGCTAGGTGCGCCTGTAACCATCCTACAGTTTGCAGGGTTTGCGTGGTTGCATACGGTGCTAAGTTTTAACACTTAAATATGTGTGTGTTCTAGGTTGAGCCAACAAGGGTGCGATTTGTAGATGCAGAGACAAAAAGTTTGAAGGGGGACTTCCAAGAAGCCTATCTTCTTCAATTTTTGGCCAAACGAGGTGCTGAAAAAGCCCAGCTAGGGGTTTTTGGACATTCTGAAGCCATTAGAGTAGTCTATTTGGCATTTTGAGCATTGTAAAGCACATTTTTGAGAACTTTGAGAAAATAATACAAATGATCCATTGGAAGCTGGACCAGGGGATGTAGCCCAAGAGAGGGGTGGACTCCTTTATCATTTGTTGTGTTATGTGTTTTCTGTTCACTGTTATTGTTGTTGTTTATATGCATCTTGAATGAGTAAATTCTATTAAATTTGTGTTGCAAAGTTGATCCATTTGCATTTTAACACATAAATTTTACTTGCAAATATTTTCAAGAATACAAGTCTTCTTCATTTTTAGATCAAGTTGGTATCAGAGCATAGGTTTTTGAAGACTTGATTATTTGCAAGTGTTTTGTTTTCTGATGCTCACAAGGTTGAAACTCACAAGAGGAGAAGGTCAACTTGTAGAGCCAATTTCTCATCCTTCAAGGAGGAAGCTTATATCATCACCACAAGTTTCAAGGAGGCATTCACCAAGTATGGCTCATGAAGAGAGTCATGAACATGTTCTTGCAGAAGATGAAGATCTCAGAAAGGATGTCATGGAAATGAGAGAGATGATGAAAATATTGATGGAAAGGAATACAAGATTGCAAGGTGAAGGCTCCAATCCTTCAAAGCACAAGGGAGACAGTGGTGATAAAACTCCAAATGGAAATGGAGGGAATGGTGCTACTCCACCACTCTCACCTCCATCTTCTTCTTCTTCTACCAATTCAATACCTCTTCCAAATTCTCCAAAAGGACATGGTAAAACTCCTTCACAAATTCCTTCGTTAAAGCTTGATATTAAATTTGAATTGCCAATGTACAATGAAGAAGTAAATTCTAAGAAATTAGATAATTGGATTCGTCAGATTGAGGTGTATTGTAGGATACACAAAATTCAAGATGATGAAACTAAGATTCAACTTGCTTCTTTAAGATTGGATAGTGCAACACTCATTTGGTGGGAATCCAAGACTCGGGAGGACATGAAGAAATATGGTAAAATTTTAACTTCTTGGAATGATTTTATCGTTGCAATTAAAAGACAATTTTACCCATTGGCATATATGCAAAAAGCTACTATGTATTGGCAAAATTTTAGACAAGCTAAAGGACAAAATGTGAAAAGCTTTACTCAAGAATTTAGGAGAAGAGCTTTGGTTTTGGGAGTAGATCTGTCTTCTCAAGAAACTTTACTCAAATACATTGGAGCTTTACATAGTTATTTGAGACATACTATACTCATGTTTAATCCTTCAAATCTAGATGAAGTTTGTGTTCAGGCCACTCATTTGGAAGCAAGAGGAAGGAATGAAACTCATGAGGGTAACAAGAATCCTTTTAGCCATGGAGACAAAGGAAAGAGGAAGTTCAAGGGGAATGGAAAAAATAATGATATTGTTAAGAAAGAGGGAGAAAAATTCACATGCAAACATTGTTCAAAACATGGCCATGATGAAGACCATTGTTGGAAAATTCATCCTGAAAGAAGACCCAAAAAGTTTGGCAACAAAGGGAAGTCAAATACTACTGCAACCATACAACATGATTTAGGTTTTGATTCGGGTGATGAAACAAAGATCACGGCCATGGGTTATCAAGGTAATTCCTTTTGGAATTTGCAATGCTCCTGCTACTTTCATGAGAGTTATGAATGATGTCTTACGGACTTTTCTTGATGATTGTGTTATTGTCTACTTGGATGACATTTTGATCTTTAGCAAATCTCATGAAGAGCATATTAAACATGTGAAACAAGTTTTGGATATTTTGAGAAAGCAAAAGTTGTTTTTGAGGATGTCCAAATGTGAATTTGGAAAGACTTCACTTATTTACTTAGGGCATATTGTTGGTGGAGGCGAATTAAAAATTGATCCCTCCAAGGTCAAAGTCATATTGGAATGGCCCAAGCCCAACAATGTGACAGAGGTAAGAATTTTTTTGGGAGCAACCCA
>ML779421.1:975361-992682 GCA_009831015.1 Picea engelmannii
ACAAGCGTTAACAATCTTGAAGGAGATCCATAGACACACAAATGGATGTTGAAGTTCCAATCCTTGATGAGGAAAACTATTCTACTTGGAGAATAGAGATGAGATTACATTTGAAGACAATGGGAGCAGCAATTCGGAAGGCATCCATTGGTGGATAAGCTCCTTTGAAGAACAAGTCAAAGTTTGCAGCTCAAAGAGAAGGAAAGAAGAATGATGCATTGGATCTCAATACCATTCTTAGTGGACTCTCAAGCCCTATCAAAGAAATCATGGAACAATGCACTTCCGCCAAGGATCTATGGCTAAAGCTAGAGGAGACATATCAAAGAAAGAAGGAGAAGAAAGACATTGAAGACAACTCCATCAAGACCCATGAAGGTAAAGAATCTCCAAAAACTCTTGGTTGCATTATTTATAAAAGTGATGATGTTGGCAAAAAGGAATATCTTGAAGAAATTTCAGATGAAGGCAAAGAATCATGTGATGATGTTGAAAAAAGGGAATATCTTGAACACATCTCAAATGAACGTGAAGAATCTACACAAATCCTTGATTACAATAATTCAAAATGTGATGATGTTGAATTTTTCTCTACAAGTGAAGAAGAAAATCTAGAAGTAGTTTGGATAAAATCAATTGATTGTTATCACATGGAAGAAGTAGAGGAAAAACTATTGGAGCTTAAAGAGAAAGTTAAAAGAGGTCTATATGAATATAGCAATGGCCACTATTATATAGACTATAGCTATCTTTCGGATAACACCAAAAAGTTTCTCAAGAAGAGTCAAAGGCACATCTTGAAGTTAAAATAAATGCTCAAAGAACTAGAAGAAAGTAGTAAGACTCAATTAGAAGAAAAGGAAGAAGATATCACAAGACTAAAGAATGAAAAAGAATATCTGAAGGTAGGTGATGAGATTAGCAAAAGTTTTGAAACTATTATTCATCTCAAGACCCAAATTGAAGAAGCCAAAAGGGTAGAAGAACTATTGAAGAATCAAATAAAAGAAAAGGAAGAGTCATATTGTAAGTTAGAAGCTGAAATTGTTGATCTTAGAAAGAAAGTGAAGTCAAATAAATTCTTGAATAGCTCAGTAATCTTGGATGAGATCTTGGAAATTCAAATATCACCATATCATAAATCAGGTCTTGGATACAAAAAGGAAGTTACACATGTTGAAGAAATCACCTCAAAGAAGCATGAAGTAAGTCCATCAAAGAAGGAAGACAATGTTGCAAAGCAACCATCTACACAAGGCAAGGAAATTTTCAAAAGAACAAAGCAAGGAAGACATCAAGAAGCTATTCTTGGGACACCGAAGAAAAGGTATGAAAGTATTTTTCATGGGAATTGTTATTCATGTAATGGATATGGTCACAAAGATTTTCAATGTAGATCTTATGAAATGAGATATAATGGAGAAAGAAAAGAAAGAAAAAGAATAAAAGAGGGCATAAAAGAAATTGAATAAAGCCCCATGAAATAAAAATGACTTGGTCCATACATTTTAAGAATGACCAAGTCCTTTTAAATTGATGTTGATAGGATTAGTGAATAAGCTTGGCTAAACTGTTTAATCTTCGTGAAGCAGACTAGGTTAGCTAGTGAATAAATTTGACCAAACTGCCTAATCACTGGTCAAATAACCCCAGGATAGAGTAATTTCTCAGTCCAATAGTTTAATATGGGCTAAATGTCATAGGTAATTAGGATTAGAGTATAGGTTAGTTTGCTTTATCTCAATAAAACATGCATGATGATCGATGTTGAATCATATCTCTGATGTTTGAAAGTTGAATGTCTAACTCCCATGGTGATAAAAATAGGGAAAGCTTGGGCAAACCCACATAAAGCACCTGTCCTAAGTTTTCGGATCAAATATGAGTTTACGCTGACAGATTAAAGAAAACACATAGATGAACGGCTAAGGCGCTAGCACTCAAATATACGGTCGACAAGCTTTTTCGGACCCTCCACATCACCCGGTCGTATTTGTCATTCATTTTTACTTGCCATATCACACTCCAAAAGACCCGTTGGACATTTATTACAGGCTAAATTATCCGTTAGGCTTTTGATCTGTCTCCCGCGCCCAACAGGTATCCGTTTTCTCAAAAATAACCCTTCTGCTTCATTCGCCCATTTCTTACCTTGTCCTCGCACCAGAGAATTTTTCTTATCTTCTCTCCAATTTAGTCATCTGTCCAAAACCACAGTCATCCCCACTAACGTTTTGTTTGAATTGTAGGTACTTTCACAGTGATGGCGCAAAAATCCAAGAAAGAAGAAGCCGAGGAAAAACCTTTCCTCCCACCTCATGTCAACCTCGATAGGATCCCATTGGCCGATAAAGATCATCTAATCGCAGATACAAGGTGCGAATTTGACTTCGTGGATTTGCAGTCATGGCTCAAAGACACCTTCTTAGATCAGAGAGATGAAATTAGGCTCTGGGATTCCAACCTTATTCTATATCATTTCCCCTAAATCCACCATTTCCCTGAATTTTCCCTCAAATGCTAGGCTCATTACCTCCCCGACCAGAGAACCATAGTCTCATCATTAGGAGAAGTTATGTTCTTCTTCACACCAGAAGCCATTGATCAGATGATGCAAATACCCAAAACTGAATCTTCCTCTCCTTTTAATCTTGAAGTCATAACCGAGTTGCACCAGAAACTATCTTTCCCTCAAAGAGCCCAGATTTTCAAGCTTTTCCTCCCACAAGATGCCCGGCTCCCCAAGAAAAATCCCCCATATCCTTCCTCCCTGTTCTCAGAGAAGGGAAACCAAGTCATTTCATCGCTCTATTCTCTGCTTGGTTATTTTTCAAACCAATGGGTGGATGAACCCATATTGGGTTTTCTGTCCATTTTCTCTACAGAGGAAAGGCCCACCACTCAGTTTGACTACAACACTTTCCTGGTGAGCAGTATTCACAAGCAACTTTCAAATTTCGCCACAGAGGGCATGTTTCGGTATTCCTCCATACTGACTTACATGTTCGCTTTGTTTCAAGCAGACAGGTTCTCTTTCTCAATGAAGAAAATGGACAAGAACAAGAAGCCACAGGTGGTAACATCTTGGACTTCATTGCTCAGATGGAATTCCACAGAGTTCAGTTTCAAATAGTTTATTGAGCATGTTTACCACCCAGTGGTGAGCATGCTCAGTGGCAGACTAGAACCAAGAATAAATGAGGAGATTCAGAGGATCTTACACCTCTCAGACCTTGCAAAAAATGGAGATTGGTATCTTTACCAAAACCACACTGAGATCAGAGTATATGGATGCGATCTAGCTCCATACAAACTGCCCAAGTATCTTCCTGTGAGGATATTTTCCCTGGAGTACATAAGGCAAATGATTAACTCATATGACATACATTTTGTATCTCTGAAGAAGAAACAACAACTTAGAATTAAAGGGAAAATAAGGTCTTTCATTTGTAATAGTCAAGGCGTCGGGGAGGAAGCAGACAAACTTTTGAAAGAAATGGAGTTCCATGTTAGTTTCCTATGGCACTATGATCTATGCGAGATAATTTCAGAGATGAGGGTTAAGAATAAAAATGTTCCATATGTTGATACACCCAAGCCTGAGATAGAAAAGTTCGCAATTCAAATAGAATGGGAGTCGAAAACTATGGTAGAGATAGAACAGAAGGACCTTTCGGTCACTATCTCACAGAAAAATACACCATATGTTCCCAAGGAGAAAAGACCCAGGAAGGATACTTCACCTTCTGTCATCGAAGTCTCGGCTGAAGATTTCCAATTACACACCAAAAGGCTAAAATCCAGTCATACAATTGACATGGCTGGCGAAAAGGAAACCCAATCCACTACTGCTATGGAAGGTGATCAGTCATTTCCTATCACAAGCAACAAGCATATTATGTCTACAATATCGTCTAATAAGCTGACAGATACCTCACTAATTGACCAACCAAGTAAAGGAGGATCGAAATTGAGTATTTTTTAGAAGTATGATCTGATCAAGAAAAGGAATCTGACACTGACCAATAGTACATATGCTCAGTTTTGTAAACAGACATCAACGACGTAGCATAGACTGTTGTCTGCATTCGACACAGAGAAGGGTAGAATTCACATGGCTTTTCTGCAGGCATAGGTGCCCGACCCGAAGGTAATCACCGATTACAAAAGGGAAACGTTTGAGTTTCATACCAGAGATGTGCACCCTGCTAATCAAATGGATCTGCACAGGAAAACTGGAGAAATGGTTTTCTCCACTTTGGCACATGCTTCTACTATGGCTACTAAATTACAGGTCTCTCTGAGCAATGTTCAGACATAGCTGAAGTTAGAGAAGATATCATCCTTTGAAAAGGATAATAGAATTAAGACATTGGAAGAATTGGTCCTCAAGATCGGGTATGACCCCTCGAATGTGAAAGAAGTCAAGGAGATTCTTAAAAAGAAAAATGTAGATATAACATCTCTGAGGAAACAACTGAAACTGCCACCAATGAAAGATGCACAGGCAAAGGGGATAGCAGAGATAGAAGGTGAGAAGGACGAGATGATCAAGTTGATCATGGAGTAGAACGCACAATTGAAGAGATGGAAGCAAAACTGGAAATGTTAGTGAAGGAGAAAGAGAAATCAATGCCTATGGCATTCATTCCATTGAGCACAGTTCCACTCACAGGAGTAAGCACAACATATGTAGCAGAAATTCCCTCAGCAACTCCATTGACAACTTTGGAAAAGACAGTAGAACTGGAAAAATCCATGGAGGAGATGAACTTGCAAGAGACAAAAATTAACAGACTTAAAAAGGAGGTTGAGAACCTTCAGGAACTCAAGTCTTCTTACCAAACCAATTACTCCATGGAGAAACAAACATCAAACAAGCTCAAACGGGAATTACAGCAGCTTCAAAAGCAAACAGTGGCAGGCAAAATAGTTGTTGAGGCCAAAGAAAATATCTGGATGGATATCTCCAAATCGATAAATGAAATATGGCCCATGGTACAAATCACGTTCGAGCAAAATGAACTAGTACAAAGGAGCAAGCAGGCTATCAAGAAAATAAGAGGAGAATTGGGAGAGATGCCCACAGAATCCACTTAGATCATCAAGTTCCTGAATTCAAAAAATAGGGAGGAGTTAGAGGATTTTAAGGTTGAAGACAGAACGGAAACCATCCTCGAGGTCAAGAGGGTTCTCACCAAAAGAGGACTAATGCTACAGTTGGAGGAGAAGGTCCATACTACAGGAGTGAAAAAATTATTCAGTAAAATCGAAGCTCTGCAGAAGAAAGGTCTCCCTAGTTTAATGGTCTTAAATGACAAGTTAATGACCCTTCCTGATTATAAATAGAATTTGGCTACAGTGGCCAAAGATAGTTCAAAATTTTTAAGAATACAGGGCAGCATAACGAGCAAGGCATTCTTAGAAATGTTGTAGCCAGACATCAGCATACAACACGAGATCTGGTATATTTTCATCGTCAAGCCAACTTTTTCCAAGTATACAGAGATGGATGAAATATACCGAAGACTACTCAAAGTCATCATTCCCAGTCATCTTTGGTGGGAAGAGCTATGCAATTTGATCGAGTAGGCGATGAGGTGTCTAAGCCCTGTCAGTAATCCAATCAGACGAAGTCGTGTAGATGACTCACCAACGGTTTTCCCCAGAAATCAGCATGAAGATTGCAACACATCATCAACAGTTCCTAAATTTTTGTATCTTGTTGAGTTAGTTAGCTAAATTTAGAATCTTCCACGTCTTGATCTTTAATGACAGGATCATATGTAATTTTTTATTATAAATACTTCAAACTTTGAAGTACCAAGGGTTGATCTTTATGCCCTGTAATCCATAAAGACTGTAATTGTTTATCAAGAGATCTTCCAGTAATATAAAGGGACTTTCACAGGATTCTCGCATGTTGTTCATTGGTGATGTTTACTTTTCCGTGTTAAATGTTTTTTCTCACTCAGTCGTCATATTGTTTTCTAATCTAATCTTTTAAAAGTAGCGCATGTTGCAGGATTTATCTTTGTATACCATGTTTCCGACTTTGAAATATCTTAATGTTTATCTCCTGATATTACAGTGAAGAAATTCTTAAATGCTTCTTTACTTTAATGGATATTCTCATCTTTTCTGCTATCCATCACTTTACTGCTAAAGAATCCAGTGAATGCATCATCTTTCCCTCTGAAAATATTATTTTTGTTCCTGTTTAGATCTCTATCTTTATAATACAGACCCCATATCCCAATGGATGTGTAAATTCTTTTTCAACCAATTTTACAAAAACAAAAACAAACCATTCAATCTTACTTAACTAGCCTAATATCTCAAAGTTAAAACATATCTAAATCATACAGAGAGATCCCTCTCTAAAGCTGGTAGGGCTAGATTCCAGTTTCGAAGTGGTTGGATAAAGTTACCTCTAGAAAATTTCTTCGACTCTGACAACCTCTGGGAATTTATAGAGCGATAACATAGTGGCGACCATACTGGGGAATGAACAGACTTTCAATCCCATGATTTCTTTTCCCTAGAATAAAACTTTATTTCTGAACTAATCATAAATCTGAGAAAGAGATAATGTTCAGAGGTTGTTAAAAGTTTGTACATAGTAATTTTGGATTCATAAAAAAAAACGATATAAAAATTAAAAATGTGGCTCCTAAAAGAGCTTATACTCGATCTCACCCAGACCTAGAACCTGCAGTAGTAACTGATAATCCAGAACAGTTACTCTGAAAGAAGACTATTGCAGAAGGTTCAGGGAGTCATAGTCCCATTCACAGGTCCCTTTCTCTTCCAGAGAAACTTGTTGCCCTCCAGGATCTCAACTTTGACACCACTTTTGAACAAAGCCTATTTAGAACGAAATCTCTTTGTGACTGAAATCATTTTAGATCAAACCATCCTACAACCATGGACCCCTGAAATACTATCTCCCAGGGCGGACCCTAATAGAAAATTCCTTGAAGAATTCGACAAGCTAGAAACTTTGGTAGAGAATTTTGATCAAGCTTTACACCAAGCCCACTTCCAGCAGTAGGTTGAAATTTCTGCCATAACTATTGCTGCAACTTCTATAAAACCTCAACCCACTCACTCTGTGCCTACTAGTCCTTCATCCTCTTCATCTTTTGTCACCTCCCCACCCATCATCTAGGTTGTTGTCCCACCTCCTCCACCTATCATGGAAGCCAGATATGTTCCTTTGGTGTTGGTCGCACCTTTACACGCTATGCCCCAGGACTATCAAACACGACTTCCACAGTTCGATGGTACTGGGCCCTTGAATGCAGAACAACACATTGATAAAATGAATGACTATTTTGACTTGCAGGAAGTAGATGAAGCGAACCTTCAAATGAGACTATTTGCGCAGAGTCTGACTAGGGATCTTAAGAAATGGTATAAAGTCTTACGTACTACTTTTGTGGTCGACCTTACAGTGTTTCAAAGAATTTTTCTGGACAGATGGGAGGTAAAGAAAAATCCTCTCCAGATCTTGTCAGAATACGAAAACATTAGAAGGAACCAAGGAGAAACGGTACAAGACTACTGCACCCGTTTCAACAATTTGTACAATGCGATTCCAGCTGATATTAAACCCCCATAAGTTTTGGCATTGATAAAATTCCCAGACGGTTTCGACGTTGATATGTCATATCAATTAAAGGAAAGAAACTCTACCTCTCTGGAGGACATGCAGAAAAGTGCAATAAGTGTAGAGGCCAACCTGTTATCCAGAAGGGCATGGCAGAGGTCAGAAAGGAGAGTCACAATTAAAGAGGAACCTACCACATCCTCTTCTGATGCCAAACAAGATTCCTTAGCTAGAGAAATAGAAAGGATGATGGAGAGACTTACTATAGCTGAAAGAAATCCTCCTAGAGAAAAACAAGATGCTCCACAAATTCAAAATCCTAACTTCAGAAGAAATCCTCCTCAAATCAGGTAGAGAGATCCAAGGGATCAAAGAGAACAGAGGGGTCCTGATCAACATATTAGACCACCCCTACAAGAAAATTATGACGATGAAAGTGAGGAGACAATTGAATAATTAGATGACATGCATATAAACCTCATGGGCGTTCCCGACGACGAAGCCATCTTCCCTACTCAAGAAGAGAAATAACTATGCCTTCTTTCTCAAACAAATTTAAATGAGGAAGCTGAGGATACGGAACAACAGGCATTTGAAAACTCCATTATGGAAGTACACAGGTAGTACAATCTGCGAAGCAAAAAGACAAATGAAAATCCCCCAAAGAAGGTAACTGAAATGAAGAAAACAGTTGAAACCAAGAAGACCTATGAGCCTTCTACCAAGAAAGTCCCTAAGAAAGGTAATGTTGAACCTCCAGCAAAAAGAAACCCTACCATTTTACAAAGATCAACGCAGACTGAGGTTTCATCAACCAATCGACCAAGTACTTTTGCCCAGAAAACTATAGTGGAAAAATCAGAATTGTTGAGCCAAAGCAGAGCACCTACCCTTTTCAGCCTTGAAAGGGAATTAGCCAAAGTGAAGATTCCCATTCCCCTTTCCGAGTTGATGAGTAAGAACGTTTACCGATCGCAAGTGATCAAAGCGCTAAGCATTGAGCCTGATATAGGCACAAAGGCCTTAACTGTTGGATCAACAAATCATTCGGAGACGGTAAATCTTACCGATGATCAACCTGAACTCATGTTTGGCCCTAAAGTTGATGTTCAGATTGACACTGGTGTTTTTGCTCCTTTTTACATCAGCCTTAATATACACGACCCGATTCTACACAATGCTATGTTAGATTCGGGTGCTTCCCAGAACTTGATGCCTAAAGCAGTGATGGAAAAATTGGGACTCGAGGTCACTAGACCCTATAAGGATTTGTACTCTTTCGACTCCAGCAAAGTCAGATGTATCGGATTGATCAAAGACTTATGTATCATCCTAGTTCAGATTCCAACAAAAAGTATGGTTATGGCTGTTGTGGTCGTGGACATTCCCCCAAAATACGGTATGGTGTTGTCCAGGTCTTGGGGGCCAAGTTGAAAGGCACTTTGTAGTTGGATATGTCATATGTCACTATCCCAGTTGTTAACTCCCAAAGTGAAACCGTTCTCTCGGTTGAACTTTGTAGAGGATATCCTGGTTATTGATCGCTTACTTAAGCTGCTTTTGTCTTTTGATAGTTGAGAAAATTCTTGATTTTGGTTCAGTCAAAACATTGGAAAAAAAAGCAGGTTTCGGTGGTTTGGGCGAGCCCCCAGCATGCTCATTAACCACTGAAAGGGTTTAGTTTCGTCAAAAAAGTGGTCGATACAAAAAGCAAGCAACCACCGAAAAGGTTTGAACGGGCAAAAAGAAAGCTCGTGCTTTCGCACGAGCCACATGTCAAGAAGCGCTGCAATGATGAAAAGTTCAAACCGCTGAAAAGCTCACGTTGGGGGAAATGATACCCGTTCGTGGGATTCAACCGAAAGGTTCCAAACTCCTGTGTATTATCCATTGCACCATCATTTCCGAGTGTGCGCCGAGCGGTGACAGTCAGATACGGTTGCACGGAGCTTCCTTCCTTCCCAGTGGCAGATACATTCATCATTAATCGACAGGTCATTCATTCATTTTAAAACTCAAAGTGTTATATGGAGCCCGAAGATCGCTAAGGATATCTATCAACACGCGATTTTTCCAGCAAATCGTGATTTTCAAATCTTGGTCCCTCCTTTCGGGCGATTGGCATGTTGTCACCGAATTCGATCAGCATTTCGAGTCAAGGAAAATGGATTGGGTTATCGGGTAAGTCTGCAAGCTTTCTCCTGTAAAAAATTTCATAAAGACATTTGCCTCCGAAAAATTGAAGTTTCGGCTTTCCCTGTCAGTCTGTAATTTGAATGTGTGTCGATATCCTAGTGCATTTGCAAACCCTATGCCCTGTCGAACCATTTCACAGTCTGTTCGTAAGTAACATCGACCATATCCTTAGCTCCTAGAACCTCTGTTTCCCGAATACCTGGTTGGTTATAGTTTCAGATACAGTTCTCTTTCAGTTATGTCAAAATCCGGTCCTGCATTAAGGTTAGAAGCAGATGGCATGTGGTACTTCAAAGAACATCCAGAGGTTGCAGAATGCTTCAAGCAAGTCGGCATTCTCCCATATTGTGAGAAATTAACAACCTTCCATCAACAAATTGCTGAATCATTTGCCCTTTCATACGATGGCAGGATTGCCAAAATAGGAAGAGAAGAATTCATAATAGATGAGGCATCTATCGCCGAATACACAGGGTTGTCTAGGACAGGGGTTTGCTGGTTCAAAACATCTTCTCCTTCAAATGTTGAGTTTAGGTCTTATCTGTTGCCAGTTCATAAAACCTTGACATGGAAGAAAGACATTCCCATGTCCTACCTGGGGCTAAAATGGCAGACATTGCTAAAGGCAATCTTGGTATACATAACCTGTGAAGGGCATTATAACAGGGTTATGTATTACCATTTCAAACTGTTAAACCACTTCACAGGCAGGGAACACCTAAATATACCCTTTTTCTTTCATAAGACACTGATTAAAATGGCAAAACAGGTAAAGGCTCAGCCCACTAAGGTTTCAAGCAGGATATCTCATCAAGGATTGATTACTCTCCTCATCAAAGAATCTCTTCACAGGAAGCAAATAGAATGGAGTTTCTTTTTGTTCTGGAACGAGTTTTAGACAGAGAAACTGCCAGAAATAAAGCCAAAGAAGTCCAGAAAGAGAAATGATCCTACTAATCACAAGAGGAGAAAAGGGATTGCAATGCCCAGGGGTTCTATCACAGCTCCACCCAGCAAGCAGGGAAAAACCAAGAAGAAGTTAAAGTCTGAAGACAGAAACTTTGCCATAGGGAAAAACCCCCTCAACCTGCCTTATAGCGACTCGGACTCGGAGCAGGAGATGTCCAAAGCACAGAATACCTTGCAGACCAAACATGATGCCAAATTGAAGATGAATGCACCTCCATCTAAGCCTACAGAAACACACAGGCAACCGAAAGCAGAAGCTTCATCTAGCAAGCCTCAGAAAGGTAAGACCAGGAAAATCAATAAGCTTATGCGGGAAATTTATGAGATGGAAGTACTTGAGAGAGTGATCAAAAAGGCAAACACAGATCTAACAGAGAAGGTTGCTGAAATTTTCAAAGAAAATGAAATCCTTAAGGAGAAACATGATTCAATCAAAGGAAGAAACAGAGAACTAATCAGGGAAAACATGAAATTGTACTGGCAGTTAAGGGTCCTAAGGCTTAAGCTAAAAAAGTTTGAATCATCGGAGAAGGAACAAATCGGGTTAGACACCTTGGCCAATCTGGCCACAACCATAATGGATGTAACAGATTACCCTGAACAATCATCAAAGGTTCGAAGGTCTGCTCGAATCAAAACTACAGTACATCAGAAAGTATGACTGTTGAAAAAGTTTCAGAACAACCATTTTTGCAATTTTGAAAGGTCTTCAAAGTGCAACATTCAGTGGTTTAGGCCAGCCATACTGTGCTCATTAACCACCGAAACAGGCGCTTTCGGTGGATAACGCATCCAGGAATTATTCCAGTCAACCACCGAAAGTCTGTGTATCCAGAATTCGAGTGAGTTTTTGCACAGGTCGAGGATTTTTTATATGAAAAGGTTTGGAACTTTTTCTAATACATGTCTTATGAATTATCTCACTCACTTCAGCAGTCATTTTGATACATGATGAAGAAAAGGATGATTTAAAAGGTAAATGGGAAATTTCATTTAAAGTAAAAAGCAGGGTTTTGCCACATCAGCCAACTCGATTTGGCCTCAATGGGAGAAGAGTATGTTAGCCTTGGAAGGCTGTCTACACATCATCAACTGTCAACAGAGGAAAATTATGGATCAACCTCTTTTTGAGGAAATATTCCACATATCTTGCAACAGTTTTCACTTTCTAATTTTAGCTGATCTGATCCATGTTTTTAGGATCAGAGGTTTGTTTTGTAATCATATAAATATCAGAACAGAAGATGAACCTAGGGTTCGATTCTGGATACAGTAATACTCTTCTTTGTACTCAGACTTTTATTTTGCTAATACAGATCACAGGTTTCTTTCCATTTTGGTGGCAGTTTTTCATATTTCTTCTTCACTGTTATACTGTTGTCAAACCTTGAATAGTTGTTATCCTATTGTTTGGTTCATGACATTATAATCAGTTCCTTAGTTGTTTATTAGACCTTTCTTTGCACTGGTTTATGAGCAATCTTTTCTTCATCCACTGAAAGCTATTTTACTGTTTAACCAATCTTGGAGAGCACTGTCTATTTGTTTATCATTTACATGTTTGAATGCTATAAGTTGTATTGAGTTGTCCCATTGATCCACATTTACAAAATACAAAAACATTCATTTCTTAAGTTACCAAGCACCTTTGGTCTGCAACCACAAAGGGTTTCTTGGAGAGATAACACCAGTATTCGGACAACAGAGAAGACTGTACAGAGTGATGTTGATGAAATATATGGTCAGCAGCTAAGAAAAGCCACATAACTACCCTCTATAATCTTCACACTCTGATATGGATTCCTTCATCCTATATAACGACGGTGATATGGAAGAAAAAATTGCTCAGCTGGAAGAAGATACACTTTATCCGAAAGAAGGCCAAGAAATCACTGAGGCAAAAAAGAAGGAAATTGTAATAAGTGAAGAATTCCCAGCAGAGTTCTGGAGCATGGACTTCGATGGAGCTGTAAGCAAAGAGGGAGATGGAGCAGAAGTTTGGTTGCACAATAAAAAATTCAGGTATTCAGAGAGCCATTCTTACAAACTGAATTTCCAATGCACTAACAACATAGCCGAGTACGAAGCTTTGATGCTCGGTCTGAAACAACTAAAGAAGGTTGGTGCCAAACAAATCATGGTAAGAGGAGATTCTGAATTAATTATCAAACAAATTGAAGGTGAGTATGCAGCAAAACATCCCAGGCTTAGAGCTTATAGGAATGTTGTTTTGGATGCCCTTCAATGTTTCACAGAAATTGATTTGCAGGTGATGCCCAGGGGATATAACTTTTTAGCAAATGGGTTAGCTATGTCAGCAACTACATGCAAGATACCTTTTTGTTCCACTCGCCCATACACGACAGAGGTGAAGTGCAGACTGACTATCCTAGATAACATCAAATATTGGTAGGTATTTGGGAATGATGATCAAATTGAAGATTTTCTATAATGTAAAAATGATTTCGAGTGTACAAACATAGACTTAGAAAATGATGATGAAAATGTAAATAAATCTGTTTTTGGAAATGATAGTGTAAATAAAATAGATTCAGAAGAATTAGGTGAAGATGAGGTAGATTCTAATGTTTTGCATTTAAAGAATAATGTTTTACCTAGGGGTTTAGTACCGTTAGAAGACCTATTTGACTTTAATGATGTAGCTAAAAAACCTAAAATTGAAGCCAGTGGTAAAGAAGTTGAAGACTGTAGCATAGGGATAGAAGAGAAACCTAAGATGGTAAAACTTTCCAAATATTTACCCCCCAAGCAGAAAATTAAATACATTGAACTTTTAAAGGAATGTGTGGACGTATTTTCTTGGGGTTATGAAGACTTAAAATCTTATGACACAAACATCATACAACATAGGATCCTGATAAAAGAAGACCAAAAACCTTTCAGATAGAAACTTAGGAGAATCAATCCCAAGTTGCTTCCCCTGATAGAAAAAGAAATCAAAAAGATGTATGATGCTAAAATCATAGTTCCCTTACGATTTTCCAAATGGGTTTCAAATCTGGTTCCTACCCAAAAGAAAACTGGGGAAACCAGGCTTTGCATTGATTTCCGAAACCTGAACCAGGTTTCCCTAAAAGACAACTACCCACTACCAAAAATGGACCACATATTACAAAAGGTAGTTGGATCTAGCCGAATCTCCTTACTGGATGGTTTCTTAGGCTATAACCAAGTTCTCGTTCACCCAAATGATCAAGAGAAAACAACCTTCACAACACCTTGGGGTACCTTCATGTACATGAAAATGCCTTTTGGTTTGATGAACACTGGGGCCACTTTCCAAAGAGCAATGGGCATCACTTTTGTGGAAGAACTTGACAGATTTATTGTCATTTATCTGGACGACATAAATTTTTATTCCCAATCTGATGAAGAGCACTTACGACATCTCAGACAAGTGTTTGAAAAATGCAAGAAATTTGGGATTTCTCTGAATCCTAAGAAAAGCCTTTTCGGATTAGAGGAAGGTAAATTGTTGGGGCACATAATCTCTAAGGATGGAATTAAGATAGATCCCAACAGAATAGAAGTCATTCATAAACTAGAACACCCAAGGAATATCAAAGAGTTACAATCTTTCATTGGCAAAATAAACTTTCTGAGAATATTCATACCCAACTTGGCCGAGCTTCTCAGGAACATCACCAACATGTTAAAAAAGGACACAAAAATAAAATGGGACATTGAATCCAAGCAGTATTTTGAAAAAGTTAAGCATGCACTCACACAGGCTCCAGTCTTGATCAGTCCTGACTTCACCAAAGATTTTTACCTTTTCTCTTTCTCTTCTAAACACACCATTGCAACAGTATTACTACAGAAAAACAGCAAAGGGTATGAAGATCCCATAGACTTTATTAGTAAATCCTTAAGAGATGTTGCTTTGAATTATAAAATAATGGAGAAACGAGCTTTTTCTCTGGTAAAATCCATAAAAGATTTTAGAGTATATATTCTCCATTCCCACACAAATGCATACGTTCTGAACACAGTAGTAAAGGACATTTTAACCCAAGACAATCCAAATGGCAGAAGAGGAAAATGGATTTCTATTATTTTGGAGTATGACATAGAGATTAAGCCTACTAAACTGATTAAAGTCAAGGTCCAGCAAAGTTAATGGTTGAATCTAATTTCCATGCTCTAGATATTGATTTCTTAGCTATAGTAGATGAACAGGGAGAGCAGGCGACTCCAATCATGAAAGAGGTATTTCTCAACTCTCCATGGTACGTAGACCTGATATTTGTTTTGCATAACTTACAAGATCCCCCTGGTCTGACCAAAATTAAAGCTAGGTTTTTGAAGAAAGCATTAAAATTTTTCACTCTAGAAGGCAATATTTATTGGAAGGATCCTGGAGGTATTTTGTTGAATTGTATGTTAAAAGATGAAGCTGACAAAGTATTACAGGATTTTTATGCAGGAGACTGTGGTGGTCACCTAAGATGGAAGACCATAGCTAATAAAATGCATAGACCTGGTTTTTATTGGCCTACACTATTTGTTGATGTGCATTAGAAAGTGACTTCGTGCCATAAATTTCAGGTGTTTGAGGGAAAAAAGAAGCTCCTCCCTTTTCCCCTAAAACTAATCTTTGTTGAAGCTCCTTTCCAGCAATGGGGATTAGACTTTATCGAAGAAATACATCCTCCCTCTTCGGGCCAGCACAGGTGTATTCTCACTGCTATGGACTACTTCACAAAATGGATTGAAGTTGTACCAAGCAGGAAAGCTATTGATTCTGTCATTATTAAATTTCTAGAAAATAATATTTTGTATTGCTTTGGATGTCCAAGAAAAAACATAACTGACAATGCAACTGCTTTCCGATCTAAGAAGCTCATAGATTTTTGCAACCAGTATCATATCATTTTGGGACACTCCACAGCTTATTACCCTTAGGGAAATGGGCTGGCCGAGTCATCCAAGAAAACCATGGTGAACATTATTAAGAAGACTCTACAAGAAAACAAAAATTCATGGCATAACAAGCTGGTTTTCGCACTGTGGGCCGACAGACTGACCACTAAGAGGTCAATTGGTATGTCTCCATATCAATTGGTCTATGGCACTAAAGCGGTTTTTCCTACCTCTATAGGGGTTCTCGTCATGAAACTATTGCAAGAGATGAAAACTGAGCCGAACGACTCCCAAAGAAGGATAAACCAGATGATCCACTTGCAACAGTCTAGAGAAGAAGTATACGACAAAACTCAGGTTGTCCAGGAGATCATTAAAAAGATCTTTGATAAAATAACTAAAGAAGATGACTTTGATCTAGGTGATCTGGTTCTGAGGTGGGACGCTCGAAATGAAGATAAAGGGAAGCATGGAAAATTCAATAGTCTATGGAAGGGACCTTACATGATTCAAGCATTCAGAGGAAATAATCTTTTTTTGCTCAACAATAGTGATGGGACCAATCTTTCAGGAGGACTTGTGAATGGCAGAATGTTGAAGCATTATTCACGTCCTCAGTAGGGACCTTCATTCGCACCTTTCCAATGTACAAACCATTTCATTTTTCTTACAAGTTTTTGAGTGAATAACTTTAATCAGATGGTTGAATCCCACGGAGAAGGCCCTGAGCCACTGAACATGGTCATCAAAACTTTCAAAAAAAAAACAAAACAAAGGCAACTGTGGAGAAATTTTTCAGAACAATAGGATGCAGGATTCTTGGCACTTCACAAGGAGAGTACCATCCCCAGGTGGAGCTGCTTTTATAACCCTATAATTTATAGGATCAACTGGTGAGAGAAATGTTATCCCTTTACTATTTTGGTTGCCAAATAATTTTCCATTATGTAAATAATTTGAGAAAAAAGAAAAAAGAGAAAAAGAAACAAAAAGAAAGAAAAGAAAAATAAAAGAAAGAAAAGAAAGAAAAAGAATAAAAGAGGGCATAAAAGAAATTGAATAAAGCCCCATGAAATAACAATGACTTGGTCCATATAGTTTAAGCATGACCAAGTCCTTTTAAATTCATGTTCATAGGATTAGTGAATAAGCTTGGCTAAACTGTTTAATCTTAGCCAAGCAGATTAGGTTAGCTAGTGAATAAATTTGACCAAACTACCTAATCATTGGTCAAGTAACCCCAGGATAGAGTAATTTCTTAGTCCAATAGTTTAATCTGGGCTAAATGTCATAGGTAATTAGGATTAGAGTATAGGTTAGTTTTCTTTATCTCAATAAAACATGCATGATGATCGATGTTGAATCATATCTCTGATGTTTGAAAGTTGGATGTCTAACTCCCATGGTGATAAAAACAGGGAAGGCTTGGGAAAACCCACATAAAAGACTTGTCCTAAGTTTTCAGAGAAAATATGAGTTTACGCTGACAGATTAAAGACAACGCACAGATGAACGGTTGAGGCACTGACGCTTAGATCTACGGTCGACAAGCTTTTTCGGACCCCCCCAACCATTCTACCTATAACGGTGGGGGGGGTTCGGAATCATGGATAACAAAGGCGCACGTCTGAATGGCTAAGGCATTGGCACCCAGATCCAC
>ML779421.1:992858-1017833 GCA_009831015.1 Picea engelmannii
GCACCGATGGACGGCTAATGGTATTTTTCGGACCCCCCCCCGCCCCTCGACCAGTCTTCTTTTAACAATGGGGGGGGGTTCAGAATGGAATGGTTTTTTGGCGGGCCCCCTCCTCTAATGTGGCAGGAATCCATTGCTCTAGACTCTCGCCACTTACCGCAAACCATTTTTCCATTTACCACTTACCATTTTTTGACACACCGTCGTCGCCCCATGATGTCATTTTCCACTTATTCTCCTAATGGTCACATCTCATAACTCTGTCAGTCCATTCCCCCTGTTCACCTGTTACAAGTCCTTTAACCATGGTCAGTCCCCAATCAACACCCTCCACATCATGCGGTCGTATTTGTCATTCATTTTTACCTACCATCTCACACTCCAAAAGACCCGTTGGCCATTTATTACAGGCTAACTTATCTGTTAGCCTATTGATCTGTCTCCCACGCCCAACGAGTATCTTTTTGCTCAAAACTAACCCTTCTCCTTCATTCGCCCATTTCTTACATTGTCCTCGTGCCAGAGAATTTTCCTTGTCTTCTCTCCGATTGAGTTAGCTGTCCAAAACCACAGTCATCCCCACTAACGTTTTGTTTGAATTGTAGGTACTTTCACAGTGATGGTGCCAAAATCCAAGAAAGAAGAAGCCGAGGAAAATCCTTTCCTCCCACCTCCTGTCGACCTCAACAGGATCCCATTGGCCGACAAAGATCATCCAATCGCAAATACAAGGTGCGAATTTGACTTCATAGATTTGCAGTCGTGGCTCAAAGACACCTTCTTAGATCAGAGAAATGAAATTGGGCTCTGGGAGTCTAACCTTCCTCTATATATTTTCCCCCAGATCCACCATTTCCCTAAATTTTCCCTCAAATGCTAGGCTCATTACCTACTCGACCAGAGAACCATAGTTTTGTCATCAAGAGAAAATATGTTCTTCATCACACCAGAATCCATCGATCAGATGATGTAGATACCCAGAACTGAATCTGCCTCTCCTTTTAATCTTGAAGTCATAACAAAGTTGTACCAGAAACTATCTTTCCCTTAGAGAGCCCAGATTTTCGAGCTTTTCCTCCCACAGGATGCTCAGCTCCCCAAGACAAATCCCCCATATCCTTCCTCCCTGTTCTCAGAGAAGGGAAACCAAGTCATTTCATCACTATGTTCTCTACTTGTTTATTTTTTAGACCAATGGGTGGATGAACCCATATTGGGTTTTCTATCCATTTTCTCTACAGAGCAAAGGCCCACCACTTAGTTTGACTACAGCACTTTCCTGGCGAGCAGTATTCACGAGCATCTTTCAAATTTTACCATAGAGGGAATGTTCTGGTATTCCTCCATACTAGCTTACATGTTCACTTTCTTTCAAGCGGATAGGTTCTCTTTCTCAATGCAGAAAATGGACAAGAACGGGAAGCCGCAGGCAGTAACATCTTGGACTTCGATGCTCATACGGAATTCCACAGAGTTTAGTTTCAAACAGTTTATCGAGAAGTTTTACCACCCAGTGGTGAGCATGCTCAGCGGCAGACTAGAACCAAGAATAAATGAGGAGATTCAGAGGATCTTACACCTCTCAGACCTTGCAAAAACTGGAGATTGGTATCTTTACCAAAACCACACTGAGATCAGAGTATATGGATGCGAGCTAGCTCCATACAAACTGCCCAAGTATCTTCCCGTGAGGATATTTTCCCTGGAGTACATAAGGAAAATGATTAACTCAAACGACATACATTTTTTATCTCTGAAGAAGAAAGAACAACTTAGAATTAAAGGGAAAATAGGGTCTTTCATCTGTAATAGCCGAGGCGTCGGGGAGGAAGAAGATAGACTTTTGAAAGAAATTGAGTACCATGTTAGTTTCCTATGGCACTATGATCTGTGCGAGATAATTTCGAAGATGATGGTTAAGAATAAAAATGTTCCATATGTTCATACACCCAAGCCTGAGATAGAAAAGTTTGCAAATCAAACAGAATGAGAGCCAGACACTCTGGTAGAGATATAACAGCAGGACCTTTCGGTCACTATCTCACAGACAACTACACCTTAGGTTCCCAAGGAAAAAAGACACAGGAAGGATACTTCACCTTCTATCACCGAAGTCTCAGCTGAAGATTTCCAATTACACACCAAAAGGCTAAAATCCAGTCATACAATTGACACGACTGGCGAAAAGGAAACCCAATCTGCTACTGCTATTTAAGGTGATCAGTCATTTCCTATCACAAGCACCAAGAATATTATGTCTACAATTTCGTCCAAGAAGCCGATGGCTACCTCACTAATTGACCAGCCAAGTAAAGGAGGACCGAAGTTGAGTATTCTTTAGAAGTATGATCTGATCAAGAAAAGGAATCTGACACTGACCAGCAATACTTATGCTTAGTTTTGTAAACAGACATCAACGGTTCAGCACAGACTGTTGTCTGCATTCAACACAAAGAAGGGTAGAATGCACATGGCTTTTCTGTAGGCACAGGTGCTCGACCCGAAGGTAATCACCGATTACAAAAGGGCAATGTTCGAGTTTCATATCAGAGATGTGCACCCTGCCAATCAAATGGATCTGCATAGGAAAACTGGAGAAATGGTTTTCTCCACTTTGGCACATGCTTCTACTATGGCTGCTAAATTACAGGTCTCTCTAAGAAATGTTTAGACACAGCTGAAGTTAGAGAAGATATAATCCTTTGTAGAGGATAATATAATTAAGACATTGGAAGAATTGGTCCTCAAGTTTGGTTATGACCCCTCGAATGTGAAAGTAGTCGAGGAGATGCTTAAAAAGAAAAATGCAGATATAGCATCTCTAAGGAAATAGTTGAAACTGCCACCAACGGAAGATGCACAGGCAAAGGAGATAGCAAAGACATAAGGTGAGAAGGACAAGATGCTCAAGTTGATCATGGAGCAGAACACACAATTGAAAGAGATGGAAGCAGAAATGGAAAGGTTAGTGAAGGAGAAAGAACAATCAACACCTATGGAAGTCATTCCATTGAGCGCAGTTCCACTCACAAGAGTAAGCACCACATTTGTAGCAGAAACTCCCTCAGCAACTCCACTAACAGCTCTGGAAAAGACAATAGAACTTGCAAAATCCATGGAGGAGATGAACTTGCAAGAGATAGAAATTAACAGACTTAAAAAGGAGGTTGAGAACCTTCATGAACTCAAGTCTTATTACCAAACCAGTTACTCCATGGAGAAACAAACATCAGACAAGATCAAACAGGAATTGCAACAACTTCAAAAGCAAATAGTGGCAGGCAAAACACTTATTGAGGCCAAAGAAAATATCTGGATGGATATCTCCAAATCCATAAATTAAATATGGCCCATGGTGCAAATCATGTTCGACCAAAACGAACTAGTACAAAGGAGCAAGTAGGCTATCAAGAAAATAAGAGGAGAACTGGGAGAGATGCCCACAGAAGCCACTGAGATCATTAAGTTCCTGAATTCAAAAACCAGGGAGGAGTTAGAGGATTTGAAGGTTGAAGACAGAATGGAAACCATCCTCGAGGTCAAGAGGGTTCTGACCAAAAGAGGACTAATGCTACATTTGGAGGAGAAGGTCCAGACTATGGACACAGAAGTGCAAAAAATTTTCGGTAAAATCGAATCTCTGCAGAAGAAAGGCCTCCCTGGTTTAATGGTCTTAAATGACAAGTTAATGACCCTTCCTGACTATAAACAGAAGCTGGCCACAGTGGCCAAAGATAGTTCAACATTTTCAGGAATACAGGGCAGCATAACGGGCAAGGCGTTCTTAGAAACATTGCAGCCAAACATCAGCATACATCACGAGATCCGGTATATTTTCATCGTCAAGCCAACTTTTGCCAAGTATACAGAGATGGATGAAATATACCGAAGACTACTCAAAGTCATCATTCCCATTCATCTTCGGTGGGAAGAGCTATGCAATCTAATTGAGTAGGCGATGAGGTGTCCAATCCCTATTAGTAATCTGGTCAGACGAAGTCGTGTAGATGACTCACCAACGGATTTCCCCAAAAATCAGCATGAAGATTGCAACACATCATCAACATTCCTGAATTTTTGTATCTTGTTGAGTTAGTTAGCTAAATTTAGAATCTGGCACGTCCTGATCTTTAATGACAGGATCATATGTAATTTTTTATTATAAATACTTCAAACTTCGAAGTACCAAGGATTGATCTTTATGCCCTATAAGCCATAAAGACTGTAATTTTTTATCAAGATATCTTCCAGTAATACAAAGGGACTTTCACAGGATTCTCGTGTGTTGTTCATTGGTGATGTTTACTTTTATGTGTTAAATGTTTTTCTCGCTCAGTCATCATATTGTTTTCTAATCTAATCTTTTAAAATTAGCACATTTTGCAGGATTTATCTTTGTATACCATGTTTCTGACTTTGAAATATCTTAATGTTTATCTTATGATATTACAATGAAGAAATTCTTAAATGCTTCTTTACTTTGATGGATATTCTCATCTTTTCTTCTATCCATCACTTTACTGCTAAAGAATCCAATGAATGCATCATCTTTCCCTGTGAAAAGATTATTTTTGTTCTTGTTTAGACCTCTATCTTTATAATACAAACCCCATACCCCAATGGATGCGTAAAGTATTTTTCAGCCAATTTTACAAAAACAAAAACAAACCATTCAATCTTACTTTACTTAACTAGCCTAATATCTCAAAGTTAAAACATATCTAAATCATACAGAGAGATCCCTCTCTAAAGCTGGTAGGGCTAGATTCTATTTTCGAAGTGGTTGGATAAAGTTACCTCTGGCAAATTTCTTCTACTCTGACAACCTCTAGGAATTTACAAAGCGATAACAGAAGGGAAGTTCAAAAGTGTCATCTATTGAGGCATACGTGGGTGATAGTGGTATCAATTGCGTACATACACGGGCTAACCTGTATAGGTCACGTACATATGCAAGTTGTCTATGCAGCAGGTCGTGTATATGTGAAAAATCCTTGGGAAAAAGGCTATGCACATGGGTTGTAGATTGATGTGATGATATAACTCTGTGATGCAAGGTATGACATGGTTTGTTGCAGTTGAAGAACAATGTTGGTTATGATAGTGAAGTTATGGCACCTTGGTTATGAGATATATCTTGATGACGTATTGGAAGCTTACTTGTTGGAAAGCTTGATGTACGCATTTGGAATATGGATAGGCTACACATTGGGACATGTGGTTGGTGAGTTGATGAGGTGATCATGTTGTACATCATTGATGATCTATAGTTGATGCATGATTGATACATTTCTAGTACATTGGTAGAGGCACCTACTAGCAGTTTGATTGGCACATGTTTGGCATACATGTATGGGACTCATCATTCTATGGTACTAGTGCATGGTGATGCACATAGTTGGTACACTCATAGATGGCATTGGTATTACTTGATTAACACAACAATTGGTATTTGTTTGAGATACATGATTGTGGCACTTGGTTCATGGTAGAGACATATCATGAGTGATATGACACATTGTTTGGCATATTGGTAGATGCACATGGTTGGCATATTGGTGGATGCACATTGTTGGCATATTGGTAGAGGCATATGATTGATACATTCCATGGATGATATATTTTGGCACATTGCATGATGTTGATGTACATGGTTGATGTACATAGGTGTTTTGCATGATGAGCACAGATTTTTGTACAGGATGTACTTGGTTGATATTTTTCTCATGATTCTTTATTTCATTGTTAACGTTTATTTTGATTCATGATGTTTGGTATGGCATGAGTCTGATGCATGAATAGGTCCAAGGATTGTTATATGGTTGCACAATGTTAATCTTGCATAAATGATAGGGGAGACATACCCATAGGGGGAGTCACTATTCTAGGAGGAGATATTTATCAGATGCATACCTAGAAAAGAGCCCTATATTTGAATAAAGAGCACAGAAGAATAATTCTAGGGGGAGTAATGGTCACAAGGGGAGTATGTTCGATGTATCTTCAGCATTAAATCAGAGTGATATCCCTTGTTCAAAAGGGGATAGATTATTCATAGGAAGATCAAAGGCACTCAGACAGGGGGAGTAGCCCCAAGAGGAGAATGGCCCTTTGCCATTGATGTCAAAGGGGGAGAGATAGTCACATTGATGTGATTGATGATTATTGATTGGGAGAGATAGTCACATTTGGGAGAGATAGTCGCATTGACTATTGCTAATGTGATTGATGATTATTGATTGAAAGAGATAGTCACATTTGGGAGAGATAGTCACATTCACTATTGATGTAGAGCATGCCTTATCTACATGTTGACATCAATAATTGGTAATTGGTGTTGACATCAATTTTTGTATTTCCATCAATGCCAAAGGGGGATATTGTTGGATCATGTTGTCATTGATGCCAACGGTTTGATTGATTGATGTCATTGATTGATGTCAAAATATTGATTGATTGATGATTGATGTAATGTAATATGTATTGTCCTTGATGATAATGCATAGATGAAGATGGAGCAATGAGTTTTCATTTATGTGATGAATATGGATCAATGAGTTTTCATTGATACATTATGAATATGGATCGATGTGGTTTCATTGGTATATGATGAATTGTTGGACAAATGTATAGATGACTCATTATTGTCTTATCATGATTAATAAGGTGCACAAATGAATGAACTCCACAGTGGTCCCCTTATGGTGAAATCCCTCACGGGAAGACGCTTTGCAGATTGAGTTATCCTGGAAGAACGGTTGGAGGACCCATGCTTGTATGTTGAATAATGATATGAAGATTAGTGAATTTGTTGGTGAAACTATCCTAGATGGATAGTGCTCGTCATACCATTTTCGGTGGTATGTGGAATTTCACATAACTCCTCACGGTTTGAGAGTTATGGCCTTACGAAATTGAAGGACCCCCATATGAAGGCTTGATGCCCACAAGGTCAAAGAATTCAAATTGCTTTAAAATAAGAAATCATTATTTAAATGATAAAGTAAAGTGACAAAGTCAAGGTGGATTATTTAAATAATAAAGAGAAGTGACAAAATCAAGAAAGATTATTTAAATGATAAAGTAACATGAAAAATTCAAGAAGGAATATTTAAATGATAAAGTATTGAAGAACTTTCTATTTATGGAAAGTGGTTAACCCTAAAATAAGGAAAATAGGTTAAGTGGCCTAGAAATGGGTTAAGTGACCTAAAGGATGAAAGTATAAATAAGATAGCAATGGTCTCTTGTAGATCATCCTTTTTGTGGATCAATGGAGAGATTCTTGTGAGAATATCTTTTGGAGTATTGATGGAGAGCCTCTTGTGAGAGCATCTATGGCGTAGATCTCTTGAACATGTGTTGAAGATATATTTGAGAGAGAGGAGATTGGGAGGATCTCATGGACGCATTGAAGTTTCGGCAAGTCTGAGATGATGATAGCGAAATTCTCAGAATTACAAAAAAACCCTATTTTCTGGTGCATACGCGGGTTGCATGTGTATAGGGTGCGTATACGCGAGCTGTCTATGTACAAGGTGCATACAGTACGTGGTTTGTCTATGTATAGGGAGAATACAATGGATAAAATCATGGATATTTGTGGTTGATTTGATGACAAGCTGTTGAAGACTGAAGCAGGTTCCAGATCTGCATTCTATGGGCTTAGATCTATCATTGATACACTGGTATGGTTACATTATTGTCTTGATGGATAGTATTGCTTGTTGTGTTGTGAATGCTTAGGGAATTCTTGGTATGGTTGTTGTGATGTGGTTTATGTTGGTTGATGGAGTGATCATTACTCTTGTGATTCAGTTGTGATATGATTGCTATGGTATACTAGTTGCTTTTACATGATTGAGTTAGAATTCATAGTGATTGGTTGTGGAGCATGAGTAAGCTATTGGAGATCTTGGATGTGTTGTGACTGGATGGTGGTCAATTTGGACAGTGAGAGACAGAAGATAATGATAAATTGGTTGTAGAGGATCTGAGTTAATCTTGAAGGATAAAACCCTAATAGCCCAGAAGGTATACGCAGGTTGTTGTATACCCTGGCCACATACATACTCATGCTATAGTGAGCCAGGGTGCGTACACACGTGGGATAAACTACTGACAGGTGGTGAACCTATTGCATATTGATATTTGTTGAGGATTGTTTCCTCATCTCAGTTTGTGCTAAGGATGTAAGTTGAGTCTTGCATTATAGAGTTGGTGCTCTTGTAGAGTTGTACTCTATTCAGTTGTTGCTGAAAAACCCCAAGGATTGTAGTCCGTAATAAAAAGAAAATTGTACATACATCTTTTGTTCTTTGTGTTCCTTGTGGTTATGACTTATTGATGATCTATGTTGTTGATATATGTTGTTGATATATGCTGCTGAGATTTGTTCACATCTAACTGGTCATAAATGACAACAATGAGTAATGAGTAAAAGTTGAATGTTAATTAATGAGTTTTGTGTAAAAGGGAAGTTTTGGTAAAAAGAGCCCCACACTCATTCACCCACCCTTCTAAGTGTGGTAGGTTTGTCCAACAGTTTTACTATTAAATCCCCAGTGCTTATTATGCAAACACCCTGATTCTTAAATATTTTACTGTCCTGGTGCTTGCATATTTTACTGCCTCAATGCTTGGCGTGAAGTGTACAGCACCGGTATTGTAGGTGTATGTAGGCACCGATGTTTTTCCTTATATAAACAAACTGATTTGTAAACATCTGCTAACACCTCCAACCGCCCATATTTTTTTAGTTATAATCAACTTCTGTTATAATATCCACAAAAACATCCTCTATCGAAAACAGATGTTGTAGCGAAGGTTTTTTTGACAATTTTTGCCAATTTTGTAACACTATAAACCTCCACTATAACCTCTTCTATAACCTCTGCTAAAAGGTCTTTTCCTTGAAGTGATAATGGATGATATCTCATGGTTTTTGAAAAAATCCATTTTGGTCATATATATAGATGTTATCCTCATTTCAAAAAAACTTATATGGAGCATTTGCAACACATTCAATAGGTTTTGAGCACCCTACAACAACACAAGTTATATGCCAATATAAAGAATTTTTCATTCAACATGAGGAGATTTCAATATCTTGGATACACCATTTATTAGCATGGTGTGGAAGTGGATCTATCCAAGATCTAACTCATTCACAATTGGATGGACTTGAAGACATTATAAAAGATCTATAGTTTCTTAGGCCTTACCAATTTCTATCATAGGTTTTTGTTGGGGTTCTCTCATAACACTTTTTCCCTAATCCAAATGACCAAGGGTGGAGCCAAAGTCAATTTTTTTGGGCCAAGTCGTAGCAAAAACAAATTGAGGACTTAAAATGTCACCTATGTTTGGCAAGAATCTTCATTCTGCTAGACCTATAGCAACCCTTTGAGATTGAGAGATATATTTCAGACTATGCTACTAGTGCATCCCTCCCTCATCATGGACATATAATGACCTATGACAACAAGACACTCTCTAATGTGGTTCATATGTATCCCAACTATCAAAATTATATGTACTCCATCATGTAGGCATGCCAACAATATAAGCATTATATTTTGGGAAAGTAAGCGATCATCCACACTAATCACAAGCCCCTATAATTCATGCAAATGCAAGGAAAGTTATAGAATCATCACCATCATAAGTGGTCCATGTACTTGAAATAATTCCACTTGAACATTAAGTACAAGAAGGGAAGCACAAACCAAGCTAGGAAATACCTCTAATAACTTCTAGTTGTGGTACTAACCACAACGATTAACTCTTATTGACATGGGACTTTCAAGTGGCCCTATGACAATGCCCCTAACTTTGCTACTACCTATGAAACATTAGGTGTAGATAAATAAGTTTTATACCTTCATATCTAAGATGCATTTCTATGTCATATCAACCATCTCTTTATTCCTTCAATAAAGGGTGAGAATATGGTTTGGGAGCTCCATTACAATCAAGTGGTAGGGAACTACATGTGGAGAAGACAATAGTAGTTTTGGAGGAGTACTTCCACTAACCAAATATTTAACAATATGTCAACAAGTATATAAAATTATGCACTACCTTTTCCATCACCAAACCTACCATTAAGAAGAAGGTGTTATAAACTCCTCCACCTACCTTGGATAGACCTTGGGATTTAGTCTCCATTGATTACATGCCAAGCCTGACCTCAACCAAGCATGGTAACCACTATGTATTTATGGTTGTTGATCAATTTTCTAAGATGACCATTTTGGAAACCTGCAAGGAGAGTATCACAACAAAATCCATTGTTAAGATCTTATTCGAGCATGTATGGGTTCATTTTGGGCTACCACAAACCATTATTTTAGATAGGGATAGTAGGTTCTTGAGTACTTTCTGGTCCATTCTATGATCATTAATGGACACCAAGTTAACCAAATCAACTGTCGTCCATCTTTACACTGATGTACAAACATAAGTGAACAATATGATGATTATGCATATCTCGAGAATGTACAACTACAAGAATCTGTGTATGTGGGATGAGAGCCTTCCTTATGTCAACATTGTAAGTTGTAAACCTATGAAGTAAAGAAATGCATACATAATCTTAAGAAAAACATAAATTAGTCAATGGCTCATACACATAGTACACATAGATTTACGATGGAAACCCTTAACTGGGAGAAAACAAGCCTTCCTTGGTGCCGCTCCTTTCAACTCTTCATCATATTAATTTAACCATTCACCATACAATATATGCAATATATTGGGCATTTTGTAGCTACCAAAACCCTAATCCCTTAATTCGGGATTAATTTAGGAAACCACCAAAAATAGCAAAATCCACTAAAATAAAATAAAAACCACCCAAAAAAAAAATTGGGGCGTTGTGTGTAACCAAGGGGGGGAAAACCTACCCCCCCAGGAAAGCACCCGACGCACACGACACAAAGGACGAAGTAAGTTGGGATCATCAGACGCAGTTGTCGAATCTGACGCGCCCATACACACACATGCAAAGAATATAACACATACCCAAGAAACATAATTACAATAGAGCCCTTCATAGCTATATTGGCCACAACCCTTTTCAACCCGGTGTGTTTTAGCTTCTAGCCATTGGACCCAATTGATGCAACTATGCCCATTACATTTATAGAAGAAGAGTCCCCTCATGCTCAAAATGAGGCAAATAGAGAAACCAAGTTTTTTGAACAAATCCAACACATCCAACAACAAGTTCATGATATTTTGCAGAAAGATAATGTTGGGTACAAGCAATGACATAATCAACATTGTGTCCTATAAAAATTTTTAAGTTGGTGATAAGGTAAACCACCTTGATATCGATCTCACATTATCACCAAGGCCATGGGTAATAATGCCTTTTAATTGAGTATTCTGCATTTCCTTGGATTACACCTTATATTTAATGTGGAGTTTCTTCCACCATATGTTTTTTGTGGAGATTGATTACTAGACACCTCATAGGTAGCCCAGTACGTGGCCCCTATAGAACTAAACCTTGAATTGATTGAGCAGGATATAATTTATTGAATCATGCACACCAAGTTGAAGGGCACCCACTAATAGAACATACAATTCGATTAGGTTGTCAAATCAAGGCAACTCCTTCATTAGGGAATGTGGTTTACCATGACTCAAATTGAGTATAATTTTCCCCATATAATGGATAAAGTTTATCCAATGTGAATAATTTCTTCCTATGGGGTCATGGTTAACCTAGGTGGATATCAATGACCACCCACATCTTCCACTAACTCAGGATGGTTCTGCATCTTGGTATTTATACTATGATTTTGCAAGTTTTAAACTTCGAAGGAATCTTTTAGGAATTTCCCATGCATTTTTGGTTGAAACATAAAGCATAGAATAGTTTTGTAACTACCTAAGAGATGCCCTAAATAGATTTTTTATGCGAAATTTGTGGCTATGGAAGTTGACATATCAACTAGGATCCTCACAGTCCACATTCCTTTTGCCAATTCATCTAGGGTTACAATTTTTTCCTCTTAGGGTTTTATACTTTATATTAAAAGGTTATTTCAACCTCTTGTGGTCTTCTTCTTGCAAATGTGTGTAGCTGACACATCTCTCTTTAGAGATAATCTATAACCATTCTATATAAAAAAAAAAATTGTGCATATTACAGCTTTTTTATTCATTCATTAATATAATTTGGGTTTCATTGTATTACTATGATCAATTTGCAATAACTATGTTTGATTCCATCTATATTTCTATCTTCATTTTGTTCTCCACCTAATTTGGATCATCCTTTTTTCCTTTGTTTTTGGCTTTAAGCAAGGAATTTCAACAAAGTCACACAATACATTGAATATGCATTCCCAAAAGAAAACTAGGGTAGAAGCATATCCTATGACAACAATATATTAAAAAATGTAACATAGCTTTGTTTCATCTTGAGAAAATTGATAACATAATTTAGCAACCTCGAATATGAGAAATAAGACAAAACTAATTTCTTTTAGAATTTGCCCTAGATTACTCCCAAATTTAGCAGTTGTTTTCCTTTTAAAAGAAAAGAAAGATATGTCTTTACATTTTCAAGTTCACAAAATTACAACATCAAAATTCCATAAAAGAAAGTGGAAATTTACTCTGTTTCCACTTTCACGTGAATGAAATAATAGATAGACTTAATGTTCTTGATATCAATAGTTACATTGGAAACTCATATCGTGAATGAACTAGCTACATATAATTCTCACAATAAAGACAGAGTGAGTCAGATGTCTTGTTTGTACTACGAGTATGGGATTTTTTCCAATTGAGGAAAGAACTAGACCAATCACAACCTTCACAAGATGCAATTCATGTCACAATTTTCTTTTTCCATTATGCATCACATATCCTCATAGTAATTTTTGTGGCATCCTTCATACAACTGTAAGGTGTCCTCCTGGGTTGTGATTATGCCTCTTCCTGGTCTACAAAAGTCTTCAACTCGTGGGACAAGGAGTTTTCCTTCAAGTTTCCTTCCTTCAAGACCCTCTAACATTGTTGTACAACATCCAAGGCTTCCCTGACCAGCTGTCTAAAAGTCACAATCTGGCATCCTTCTCCAATTAACTCTTCTTTTTCATATGTAATTACTTCTCCAGGTTGCAAGCCAACACATGGTTCACAACTGTCAATGAAATATTCTATTGGTACTTTTGAAGAGCTCTTAGTCATTTAACAAGGCAAACCCTGCAACTCGAAGAATAGATCCTTCATTGCTTCAATTTGTTAGACTAAGTCTCCATCTCTAAGAATTATTCCTTCACCCAAATTTCCCACTACAACTCTACCACTGTTACACTTCAGCATGCTATCCAGTATGGCTATTTTTCTTTGCAATGCACACATTAGACAAGCCCATCTGATGAAAGGGAAGAAGTCAAAAGAAAATGGCTACATGTAGTGTATAATGGCTCAAAAGGAAACAAGTAAATTGTCCTTGGATTCCATGCACCTTCAACCTATGAAAATCAAACGATTCATTTTATAGGTTTGAAGAAACATCAAATGTGTAAAATCACAAACATAATTAACATTGTTGGCAATGTAGAGAGTACGATGGAAGGTGCACAAAAAAATCTAGTTACCTTAAATTTAGTTCTAGAAAAAGAATCCAAATTTTGTTTTGTCATATGGTCATTCACTACATCAATGAAAGTTGAAAATATAGTGTACATGGTGTGAGACACATTCAGTCCATTTTAGACAACATTCTTGAACAAATACATTGGGGTACACCCATATTCTAGTTGTTATTGGACTTGAAAGAACAAATATTTATACAAGTTATTGATTTGCAACTAGAACACATTTAACACCTTTATTTTTTATATCTATAGGGAAAGTGGCTCACCATGAGTTAGATTCAATAGAAATTTACCCATATAATGGAGGAAGTTTATGCAATGCAAATCATTTCTTCCTAGGGGGGCATGGTTAATCTAGGTGGATATCAGTGACCACCCACCTATTCTACTAACTCAGAATAGTTCTACATATTGGTATTTATATTATAATTTTGCATGTTTTAAACTTAGGAGCCACTTTTAGGCATTTCCCATGCATTTTTGGTTGAAACATAAAGCATAGAATCAGCTTTGTAACTACCTAAGAAATTCCCTAAATAGATTTTTTATGTGAAATTTGTGGCTTTTGGAAGTTGACGTATCAACTAGGATCCTCACAGTCCACATTCCTTTTGCCAACTCATATAGGTTTAGAGTTTTTTCCTCTTAGGGTTTTATACTTTATGTTAAAAGGTAATTTTAGCCTCTTGTGGTCTTATTATTGCAAATGAGTGTAGCCGACACACCTCTCTCCAGAGATAAGCTACAACCATTCTAGCTATTTTTTGTTGCTTTGCATATTACACCTTTTTAATTCATTCATTAATAGAATTTTGGTTCCACTGTATTACTATGATCTTTGTAATAACTATGTGTGATTCCATCTATATTTCTATCTTCATTTTGTTCTCCACCTAATATGGATCATCCTTTTATCCTATGTTTTTGGCTCTAACCAAGGAATTTCAACAAAGTCATACAATACATTGAATATGCATTCCCAAAAGTAAACTAGGGTAGAAGTATATCATATGACAACAATATAAAAAATATATACTTTTGTTTTGTCTTGAGAAAATTGATAACATAATTTAGCAACCCCCAAGATGAGAAATAAGACAAAACTAATTTCTTTTAGAATTGGTCCTAGATTACCCCAAATTTAGTAGTTGTTTTCCCTTTAAAAGAAAAGAAATATATGTCTTTACATTTTCAAGTTCAAAAAATTACAATATCAAAATTCCATAAAAGAAAGTTGAAATTTACTTAGTTTCCACTTTCACAGAAATGAAACAATAGATAGACTTAATGTTCTTGATATCAATATTTACGGTGAAAACTCATATCATGAATGAACTACCTACATAGAATTCTCTCAATAAATATAGAGTGAGTCAGATGTCCTATTTGTACTACTAGTATGATATTTTTTCCAATTGAGGAAAGAACTAGACCAATCACAACCTTCACAAGATGCAATTCATGTCACAATTTTCTTTTTCCATTATGCATTGTATATCCTCATAGTAGTATGGATTGTTTTGTTTGGAATGCACACATTAGACAATCCCATCCGATGAAAGGGAAGAAATCAAAATAAAATGGCTACATGTAGTGCATAATGGCTCAAAAGGAAACAAGTAAATTGTCCTTGGCTTCCATGCACCTTCAACCTATGAAAAACAAGTGATTCATTTTATAGGTTTGAAGAAACATCAAATGTGGAAAATCACAAACATAATTAACATTGTTGGCAATGTAGAGAGTGCAATGGAAGGTGCACAAAAAAATCTAGTTACCTTAAAGTTACTTTTAGAAAACGAATCCAAATTTGCTTATGTCAAATGGCCATTCACTACATCAATGAAAGTCAAAAATATAGTGTGAATGGTGCAAGACACATTCAGTCCATTTTAGACAAAATTATTGAACAAATACATTGGGGTACACCCAGATTCTAGTTGTTATTGGACTTGGAATAACAAATATTTATACAAGTTGTTGATTTGCAACTAGAACACATTTAGCAGCTTTATTTTTTATATCTATAAAACAAATATGCATGCTTGTTTTTATTTGTAATTTAGCTACCTTTATATTAAGATATACAAAGAAAATGCATCTAGTTTTAGATATAGGTTGTACTAGAGGGAATAGACCTACTGTTATAAAAATATAATATCAATTGTTTAGGGGTTTGTCTCTCTCACACTAGACAATTACTTACTAACAACAACCTAGAGATTAAGTCATATAACATGAGCCTAAACCTAGAGAACCAAGACCTTGTAGGATCTACACCTAGAAGAGATAGAATGAAAAAGTAAAAGCATAAAACCTAGGCAAGTAAGAGATTAGGAATCATATTCCTCATCCACATCTATAAATAGTAGTGGAGTGGCTTCACCCTACATAGTAGAAGTTATTCCTTTGAACTGCATTTCTTGGACGACTCCTTCAGTTTTTTCCTCTTTTATCTACCTCCCTAATTGGCCTACCTTAGCTATCTCAATGTTTGCACACATTTCCTAGATGCCATTGATGGGAATTCTAATTACTTTTCTAATTCATACCAAGGAAAATAAATAGTCTGTGCATTAATTTTGTCAACCCGAGGTTCTGGAATACTTGTGAGTTACTATGCAATGTACATTCAAGATACACTTCCTTCTTTTAATGGTTTGATTAATGTGTAGTTGTAGTTTAAACAAGCACACTTGCAAGTAATGGAAAGGAATTAGACAATCACACAAGTGTTGGCAGAGAAATAAACAATCTTGCTAGCATTGGCAATGAAAAGAAATAATCACACCAGCTTCAAAAGAAAAGAAAAGTGCAAGGAAAAATAAATAATAACACCAAAATTTGCAAGGAAATTAAAGTGCACACCACACTTTGACAGGAAAGTAAAGTGTAGGAAGGTAAATTGATAAGAAAATAAAATGCAATAAAGTAGACACTAAGATTAACTATTGCCAATTGTGATTAATGTCAATAACCCACGAAAGTAAATGTGTTTTTTTGAAGTGAATCCAATCCTCTAGAAATGAATATAAGTTAAGTGAAAATCTACAAACTCAAATCTGAATTATAATTTAAATGTAGTTTTATAGAAATAAATATAATGTAGCAAATAATTGCAATTATATAGGAAATATAATTTGCCAAAGAAAGAGTAATCCTAGTTGTAATCCTATAGTAATGCAAATGGAAATAAATGTAATATGGAAATTGAATGCAACCCTAAAAAATATTTTTACAACACCCCCTATGTGGAGTAGGCCCCGCCTCCTCACAACAGGGTGTTGGTGAAAATGAAATAGTAATTAAATTAAATTAACAAAATCATGTAAATGACACAACAATCAAACTTGAACAACTCATATTAAACAACAACAATCTGATTACAAAGTATATTTTTTTCAACTCTTTCTCTAATATCATATATAAGAGCAGAAGGTATGCTTTTATGCAAGATCTAAGATGCTCAAAATATCAAACACAGTTTAGGAACATGCTTGAGAAGCAATGGTTCTCAATATGTTCTAAAAATAACTTATTACAGGAACAATCCATCACCGTTTTTAATACAAAATAATCATGAAGTTTGTCTTGTCTAAAGCTCAATAACTAACAATCACTAGACTATTTTAACAACCAATTTTGCCAGGCTGGTCTATCACTAGACTTAATGTGAAATAGATACTTGTTTTTCTCTTTCTACAACCACGTGAGAACCAAAATAGAGCTATGGTTGTATGCCATGTACGGGGTCCATAATAATCCATGCAAATGAGATCTTCTTCCAAAAATACATGTTTTCATATCCTCCTCGAATTACTTTTCATGTGAAGTACAAAATATGGAATTTGCAACATGCCTAAAAAGTCAGATCTGTAGCATGAGAGGATCTGCAACATTCCTGTAGAGATTCTGTATCACTTTTGATAGAGTTTCTACACCACTTCCTGTAGATTTTCCACATCAATATTGTAGAGTTTCTGCAACAATTCTATAGAGTTTCTGTAGCAATTCTCTAGAGTTTCCACAACAACGATGTAAAGTTTCATCAACAATCATGTAGAGTTTCGACAACAAGCTTGTAGAGTTTCCATAGAAAGATTGTAGAGTTTCAGTAGAACTTCTCAATATGGTTATAAGTACATATTTTTCCCTACTTATTATCAAATAACCAATGAAATATGAAAGAATGCAAACCAAAAATACCTTATGCCAAAATTGGTATTTGAGCACTAAAAGTATTAGTAAAGGATAGGAAGGAAAGAAAAAAGAGGTAGAAATCATGCTAGAATTCTAGTAAAAACATGAAATTGTTAGAGCCCATCATCTCCTCCCAACCAAAGATGTTGCATGTCCCCATGCAATCCCATCTAATTTTTTGAGTCTAGCGAGTCATGGGGTGAGGCTTCTAAACAGATGGTGCTCCAATTGTAGGAAGGATGACCTTCCTCTTCAGTTGTATAATATCCCAGGTTCCGGCTTACTATGCTCCACAGATCATCTTCTTCTCCTTCTTCAACAAGGCTCCATAGGATAGGGAAATGGAATCTGAGCCTAATCCAATTGGTATCATGTATTCTTAAGTAATTGATATACTTCTAGGATTGGTCTAGTGCAATTTCAAACCTAGAATTAGTGAAAGGATTGTTCCTTCTTAACCTCGGAACCATAGACTCATTTCTTCTTTGTAAGCACAACAAGGTTTCCAACCTATTCAGTGCTATCCAATATTCACAAGTGAAAATGGGCAATCGTTTTCCTTCTTGGAGGGAATAAACAAATGATTGAATCTTGACCATTTTAGTTATTTTTGTAAATAACCTAGTAGGTTGGCGAGCTCCTCTTACCCACAAATTTCCATTCCACTCTGTAAATTCCATAAAGGAAAGTGTATCACTCCACTTGATCTAATTTCTCATGAATGAAACAAATGCCCTAAGATGAATATTTATGACATAGGGGTTTGGATCCCAATTTTCGAATCCAGTCATTACGAGATTATGATAATAAAATTCACATAATAGATTCTTGTCCTCATCATCACTTTGTGAGAATTCTTGTATGAAATAGTCAGGGACCATAATGTGATCCAAGTTACTTGTTGCTATGGTCCTTATTTGAAAATAGATCACCTATTCTTTTAGGTAGACAAAATATACTAGGGAAGGGAGACGATAAAATCTCATTGCATGGGCCATATGAAATAAATATTGATTATCATGTTTCACCTGTTGAACCTGAGTGGTCAATTTCTGAATAGTCATTGTTTCTTCTTGTTCCTTAAAATTTTCTTCATCTTCTATATGGCCAGTCTCCTTCTATTGTTATGTCAAGGAAATGACCCTTTCCTCCAAATACTCTTCCTTGATTTTCCATTTGGCAATTTCACTCTTTAACCTTTCAATTTTGAAAAGGTCTCTTAAATGAAATTTTGGTGTCTCTACATATTCTTCCCCAGGTCCTCTTTCTTCAAGATTTGTAGAAAAATCATATTCTATATGAGTTTCAAATTCCTATTTGTCCTCTTCTTCATGCTCTTCTTCTTTAGTAGGGTTTGGAGAGGGTTCTTGTTCTTCCTTCTTTGTGATATCTTCAACATCATGTATATTATCACGACTATCATCATGTGAAGCATGAGGTGACCAATCATTTTGTTCTTCAATGGCATGGACCAAAGAATCTAGACCTTTCTGATACTCATAATGTTGTAATGTTTCTTGTGCAATAAACAATTCCTCATATAGTTCCACATATGGTTTCCTTAATTCTTTATGAACTTTCTTCAATCTTTGATGAGTTTTTCTATACTTTACAAAGTGAAAGGGATGAATCTTACCAAACAAAATCCCTTTCTTCCTTCTCCATTTTTATGCACTTGGGTGCTTTGTTTCTATCACAACGATGGCTTTCTCATCAATTCTTTTTCTTGAGCCTCTTGCTTTGGGAACATAGTTACCAACTTAACGAGAACTCTACAAAGTTCTCATTTTGGGGGGGGTCCATTTTTTTACCTCATTTTTAAAAATGGTGCTACCAGTAGCACCCCCCCTCCATTTTTAGGTGGTTTTCGATATTTTAAATTGTTTGATCGACAATGTTTCCACATTATGTTTTTAAATTCTTATTTTTCATCTATTTTCAATTTTTTCTAATTTTGTTTTTATTCAACGGTGTTTTTAGTCATTTTTTCATGATTTTTTCAATCTTAAAAATATTTTTTACCATTTACTCTTTTGAAGTTACGATTTTTCATATAATTTTGTCTCCTTGATTAATTTATTGTTCCATACTTTTTAAATATAGTGAAAAACATCATTTTTAACACATTATTTACCTTTACTTCAATACATCAAAAACAATTGTAGTTAAATAACACTATTTTTGAATATTTAGCAAAACAATACACATTTTATAGCCATATATAATAAAAAAACCTATACATTTTGGTACATATTCCTAAAATAAAATGTCAAATAAAGAGTTTTTATGGACATAATTGAACAAAAAAGTCAAAATTTATAAAAAAATATATATCATTTTCTTTCATATTTTTATACATTTGAAGTAAAAAATGACAACATTTAATAAAATTTTCCAAAATATAGTGATTCACATACAAATAAAATGAAAAAAAAAATAAAAAATTATAAAAATATTCATCACAAAACAACAATAGATACATCTTTATTCTTATTTTAAAATCTGAAAGTCAAAACATTACAGTTATAGCTCATCAAAAATTTGCAAAATTGAGCATCGTCTTCAAAGGCATCTTAAAACTAATCAACAATATCATATATCTGAAATTCATCATTCTCAACAGACACATTATCATCTTCTTCGACGTTGTTTTGTGCTTCCATTTTGTCATTTTGTTCTTCCATTGGCTCTTTGATATCCACAAGTTCTCCAGAGTGATCATTTCCAATCATTCCTCCTAATGGTACTTGAGGTTCCTTTGACAATTTTTCTACCTTTGATTCACTAAAATCTTCTTTCTTCAAGCCAACTTCTTTCATTTCATTTGGAAGAGTTGGAATAACATTAATTCTTTGTTGAATAAAACTGCACTGCATTGGGTCACTTTCAATGGCTATGCAATTCCTTCCTTTCCATAGGAAACAGACCAATGTTGTACCTAATAACCAAATACAAAATAAATAATGAAGTTAGATACTGTAAAAAGACATAAATTAAAAATAATATAACATTGAAGTATGATTTCATAAATATTAGATCATAATTCTTACCTGAACCCGAGAACAAATCCAAAACCCAATCTCCTTCATTTGAAAATGTATTTGTAAGATAATTAATTAATGCTTGTGGTTTTTGATAAATGTTAACCATCTCTCCTTTCAAATCTTTTTCCTCATATGTTAGCTTTCTAACCACATCATTGTATACCAATATACTACTATGATTCTCTTCATCTTTTGCATTGACAAGAATAGAATTATAAGAATCATCTTTTGTCCAGGTTGCAAGATGTATACTCTCAAAATCATGTTTAAATGATTATGTATTGGAGCTCTGAATATTAGGCTTGTGCATGTAACATAAATAAGTGCAGAGACAATTAACTTGTGAATTAATAAAATTGTTTTCTAATCTTAATTGTTAAACATACACTTTCAATATCTTACCAAATAAACTGCATCCTTTCTTTTCTTTCTCCTTGAAGCTTGATTGTACTAATCCGTGTCGTGTGTCTAAATGAAATACTAGAAATCTCCAAAATGGTGATGTTGTAACTTCCATAAATCCCATAACCACTTTATTGAAAGCTTAGTAAGTATAAGGCTCAGTATCATATCCAATGTTTTGGATATTATAACCATGAGGGATATCCACAATAACTAGGGAGTATTATTTTTTAGGAACAATATTTGTAAGTTTTTCACAATCACCTAATATCACTTTATATTGAACAATGTTGAGCCCATTCCAAATGTAGTGAACAAGGGTGTCATCAAGTTGAACATTTTGAACACATCTCCTTCTTTCTCTTTCAAACTTGGCTTTTTGAGTAAAACTTTTGAAATTTTCAGGTACTCCATCTGCATTCTTCTTTGGCATCTTTAATGAAACAAACAAACATATAGTTATATATCTATAACTATTAAAATAGAAATAAATTAACTTACAAACGAATAATACGAATGTAATAAATCAACATACCTTTTTGAATGCAAGAAAAAATTGTTTCAATACTACTGAAGAACTTGAATCTGGATAGTTGAGTTTAACATCATCCCAACTTTCTTCATTCAACATATTGACCATTTTCTCTTGTATTCTCATATACACCTTCTGACTAAATAAAAAAAAATAATGTTATAATAATATATATAACAAAATACTTAGAACATTGATATGTTAAACTGAAAAAATTAATTTTTTTGTCTTAACATAAATAAAAATAACTCAACAAACTTACTTTTTAAATTCATCACACATTTCTTCCATTGACAATTCTTCTGACCTAACATGTGATAATATAGTTATGATAATTTTATCATCCTTCACTCCTTGTATTGATATCCAAGGTGTTATAGTCATATCATTTGGAAGATTTTTTATGTCAAGACCTGTCTTACTTGTGCCATATATCAATGGTTTAACCTTCTTAACTCTCTGATTTTTTATATCAATATTTTCCCATAAGGTGGAGATATCATCTATCAAATTCCATACATGTCCAGTTTTAAATCCCAATTGAAAATAGCCATCCACAGCTCTAAATATATCACTTCCTTTGCGATTTTTTCTTTTGTATTTTCATCATCAAGTGGGAATCCAATTTCCATACAACATTTCTTATGAAATTTGACATCAACATTTGATCTCTCCCCATGACATATTTCAAAAAAAACATTATGGATAAATCTCACCATTTTAATGAAAATCATAGACATTCTATACACAGTGTCTATGTTATGATCCCATGCCAGTAACTTTGCTTTTGAATCTGTTAAACCGACATAAATTATGCATTTAACCGTCTCAAAAACATGATTATTTGGATATTCTTGCATCAATTATCTTCTAGCCTCTGTTGAATGATTTCCTCAAATCACATAATATTTGTAGTCAAAGCATTTTGATCTATCAAATTCTTCCCTTGTAAGAACTTTCATTGGGTCAACAAGAACTAGGTAGTCAACCACATGTGCATATGGATTGTACCTAATCAATGCTTTCAAATTGTGAATATGCAAGTGATGTGGTTTTCTAATTTGATATCTTTCTTGCCCTTGTATGGGTTTATAAAGTTGTTTCACATTCAACTGAAATGTGTGGCCATCATCAACTAAATTCACCATCCTCATTCTATTTTGAATGACATTTTGTGTTGTTTTCATAATACCATCCTCTAGATCAGCACCTAGTGTTATTATTTCTCTACTACCTTTAGGAATTGTACTATAATACTATGAGCTAACGATGGCTTCTTGAACATTATCAACATTTGTTTTCTTCCTCTTATGATTTAAATGTGTTCCATCTAAATGAATGATTTCTTCATAATCAATAGGAATATACTCATCATCATCCATCACTTTTTTGCGTTTATCTTGTTTATTCTTTTTGCGAGAAGGAGTGATAACCTCATTGGGACCAATCTCAACAAAATCTTCATTTGGAGTTTCCTCATTTTCAAATGTAACCCTTTTAGGATTTGTAGAATGAGTATTTTTCCTTCTTCTATTATGTTCTTCTTTGTCTACTCTTGCAGGTTCAACCTCCATTACTTTATGTTTCTTTTTCCTTCCTTTTTGTGCATTTTCAATATGAAAAGTGTTGATGACATCCATGATATTATTCTCTGTAGAGTAAATCCCCACTAACATACGTGAAAGTCGTTAAGCAACATGTAAAAATAAAATATAACGTTTTCATGTTAAATAAAATTAAAACATTGCCATGATATTAAAAATAATAAACGACACAAAAATAAAAATAAAAAACTTACATTGCCATTCTCGATGCCATCAACAATGGATGCACATAATTCTGAAAAACATTTATTCTTGGTATAATTGCTCAATTTGAAACAATATCTAAACTTGATATAAATTTTGCCTTGTTTGACAAGTGCATAAACAATATATGTGGTTGGCACCAAACATATATCTCATAAGAAGCCAAGTGACTAATAATTTCCTTGCACATGTCCTAATTAGGCACAATGAAAATATATATGATCTTCTTTGTTGCCTTGCTTGTCTTTAACAAACCAAGAATATTCCAGTTTGTTTTCACTTTCCACAGATTTCCACTCTCTAACATTCTTCATTGCCCTTGATAGCTCAGGGGTTATGCTATCATTTTGTTTCCTAACAATCACGAAGGTTCCAATTGCAATTTTGGATGCCATGATTGCAAGTCGTGATCCAGATGTATTCATAGATAATCTCTTTCCTTCCATTTTCGTATAAGATATAAAAAAAAAAATAGGTCTTTTACATTATAATAAACTAAAAAAAAAACATTGAACATAAGAACTAATTTTAAAAAAAATTAAAAAAAATTGACCCATATTTAAAAAAATTTGACCCATGGAGTTATTAGGCTTATGTCGGGACCGTTCCTTGACCGTGGGGGGATGGGGCGATGCCAAGCAGCATCTCCCTATCCCCCATAGCCAAGCCCCAGACATTGTCCAGTAACCACCATGGGCCAAAACTAAAAAAAATTAAGTAAAAAACAATAAAAAAGCTAAAAACATTTACAAAACTATACCTAAATTTGTCTTTTTTTTTCTTTTTTTTTCCAAAAAATATCAAGGATTTTGTTAAATTTTTTTGAAAAAAGTCTCAATTTTTTTTAAAAGTTGGGATTTTTTTAGAAAAATTTAAAAAAATTAAGGTTTTTTAATTTTCTCATGAAAAATTATTATGTAATTCAAAGACGAACTTATAATTGTTGTTTTGGTAAATGGTAGGAGTTTAAAAAATAACTAACCTATGAAATGCTAGATTCTCCTCGGATGACTTCTCGATGTTTCTCCCTTGTAGCTTGCTCCAAATCCTTTAACAAATACTACCCAAGATATCACACAATGTAAAAAGATAAAATAAGATTGTGTATATATAACACAGATGATATAAATTATTGTTAGTATAATGAATGTGGGCTAAATAAAAATTAGGTATATTGCCTACATATATACCTAAAATTATATGGATCATTTCTATGTTTAATGAATGTGGGATAAATAAATAAACATGAGAAATATTGTATTTAACATGTAAATAACGAAATAAAAGAGTAAAAGTTGTTTTCAATTTTTAAGGGAAAAAATTGGGGGGAAATTTTGAAGGGAAATAAATTGAGGGGGAAATTTTGG
>ML779421.1:1017968-1033444 GCA_009831015.1 Picea engelmannii
ATTGGGAGGGTGAACATTTGTATCATTCTATGTTCTTAAAGAGAAGGGATGGCTTCGTCAAATAAAGAAGATTTTATTTTTGAGAGATCAAAAAATTGTTCGCATACCTCTTATGTTGGGACTAGGAAATGCTATAGGAATTCTTGTAATGTAAATGAGGCATCATATTTTTCATCTAGTCAGAAGTTTGATCATAGTGCAAGCAATTTTATTCAACATGTTCCTCATGAAAGTCCTAAATCAAAGGACTTTGAAGGCACTGATGATGAAGAGAAGGAATATGGTGGTGATAAATCTATTCAGCAGTTTAATAGTAATGAAAATAATCAAAATGTAGGTCAAAGTGAAGACTATGATCAACATTTAAATGATTGGGATGAAAATTTTCCTCCAAGTGAGGAGTTTCAAGGTACCGATGAAGATTTCCAAGGCACCAATGAATATGATGGAAAATTTCTCTCAAATGGAAATTTTAAAAGCAATGAATATGATTATGACAATGGTGGACACTCTTTCCCAAGTGGGGAATTTAAAGAAGACAATGTTGGTGATGATAAATTTCCTCCAAGTGAGGATTTTGAAGGTACTGATGAAAAGTTTCCTCCAAGTGAGGATTTCCAAGGCATGAATGAGGATGATGAAGAATTCCCCCCAAGTGGGGATTTTAAAATTAATGATGATGATTATGGCAATGTTGGACAGTATTTCCCGAATGAGGAATTTAAAGGAAGCAATGTTGGTGATGATGATTTTCCTCCAATTGAGGATTTTCAAGGTACCGATGAGGATAATGAAGATTTTCCTCCAAGTGAGAATTTTAAAGCTAGTAATGAGGATGATGAAGAATATCTTTCATGTGGGGATTTTCAAAGTAGTGAAGATTATTACACCATTGGTGGACACTCTTTCCCGACTGATAAATTAAAAGGAAACAATGTTGATGATGTTGATTTTCCTCCAAGTGAGGATTTTCAAGATACTGATGAAGATTTTCAAGGCACTAAGCAGGATGGTGAAAATTTTCACTCAAGTGGGGATTTTTAAAGCAATGAAGATGATTATGTTAATGGTGGACACAATGTTGATGATGATTTTCCTCCAAATGATTATGTTGGTGATGATGTTCTCAATCATCTAGCTGCAACAAATCAAGGTGATCAACATTCTCTAGTTCAGTCTACTGACAATGTTTTGTTTGACATTCCTTTTGGTGATAAGGGAAATCCTTCTAGTGAGGATGATAAAATAGTGGAGACATTGCAAACAAACATTGCGTGTAGGACTAGGACTAGACCTTTTTATATCAATCCAAATCATTCTAGTTATACAAGGTCTAGGAAAGAATTTCTCACTAAATCAATTTCCATAAGTGAATTGATTTCAAGTGAATGTTGTCAAAATAATTGTTTGAAAAACATGGACTACATGTATGCCTTGAATAAAAGGAAGACATATTTGTCAATGAATAAGAGCATGCTAAATTCATATTTGATGGGGTGCATGATATCCACCAATATCGGATATGATTATCGCATTGGGAATATTTTACTTTGCAGAAAGGATTTCAAAAATATTCACTCAATTGGTAATCTTTATCTATCAAGAATCCAAACAAGGTTGGAAAAAGATCCTTCATTTTATTCAAAGGTACATCATGGATGAGAGAGTGGGCCATTGACAAACACTGCATTGTCATGGATGCGTGATTTCTTTTCCAAACATGGAGAGTGTATGCCAGATAGAGACACAATACATATTCCAGATAATTTCTCAAGGAGGGAAATCTACAACTTGTACAAAGGATATGTTGAAGGTGTTGAAGGAAATGGTACTTTTATTACATATGCATATTTTACAAGAATATGGAAGAAACAAGTCAACAATGTTTGTATTCCTAAGAAGTCAAGGAGGGGATTTGCAGTATATGTGCTACTCTTAAATCAAGAAGAGATAAATTTGAAGGGGTAGAAAGAGGTATGTATTTACTATTTTTTTTTAATTGAACAGTTATCAACTATGAAAACATATGATCAATATTTTCATTTTGTGTCCTGTGCAGATTCCATAGTCAAAGCACTTCAAGAACATAGGAATCAACAATCAAGTGAAAGGGAAAAGTTGTATAAACATCAGAAGAAGTGTTATGATGCTCCAAACAAATATTTAGGTATGATAATTGATGGCATGGACCATAAGAAAACACTTCTACCACATTTTGTCCGTACACCCAAAAAATTACAGGAAGAGAATTTCATTCAATTTCACTTGGTTGGTTGTATGCTTTTAAATGGAAAAATATGTCCAAAGGTTTACTTCATAACTCCAAATATTCATAGTGATGAAAATATGACCATCACCATAATTCATCATGTGCTCACCCATTGGTCTGGAAATCTTCCTCAAGTTCTCTATCTACAGTTGGACAACACTAATCATGAAAATAGAAATCAAATTGTGTTTGGATATCTAAGCATGCTTGTTGAAATGAGAATCTTTCAAAAGGTGAAAGTTGGTTTCCTTCTTGTTGGACACACTCATGATCATATTGATCAAATGTTCAGTCATTTTTCGGTAACATTGAAGAGGGAAAATGTCGGAAGCCTACCATCATTGATTGAATTTATTAAGAAAGCATACATTCCAGAGCCTATTTTTCATATATTAGAAGAAACTGTTGACATGCAAAGATTTATTCAGGGATCACATCATGAAGAAAAATGTATTAAGCAGCTTAATGACATTAGCTTCAAACATCAATTTTGTTTCAAACAAATTCATGGGAAAACAATTATATGGGGAAAACAATATTCAACTACTACTGAATGGGGGCCTTAATCAGGTTTAGCATTTTTTAAGTCCATTCCAGATTGTCCAATATTTTCATCAAATTTATTATTTTTACAATCAGTTGTTGAAATCCATAATGCACAAAGGCTTAATAGAGATGTAGATTATTATGAATGCTTGGAAGAAATAAAAAATTCCATTAAGGATACACATGAGTACTTTGATGTTGTTGATTCTGTTTGGTGGGAGTCTTTTTTCAATAGTCAAAGTGACATAATTTCAAGCTCAAAAAATGGAGATACAATGTTGAATACTCCATTTCATTGGCCAAAAAATATGCCAAATGAATCTAAAGAAACAAGCATTGTTGAAGTTCAACAAGAATCTCAAGGTGCTATTGAGTTTACACAAGCAGAGGAAAGATAAATGTATATTAGTTCGTGAAGGTCACATGAACAATGTGAAGCCATGGAAGACCTTTACAAGGGTTCAGTACAAGATATTGAGGGTAGCATGATTGTAGTTTTAGTGACTGAAGATCCACATGGTTATCCATTACGGATTGGAAAAGTTATAAAGATTGAGAAAGAAAATGATGATAGTATTGCAATTGAAGTGCATTGGTATGCAACAAGTACACACCCATTCAATGGTATGTACAATCCAGAGATGGTGGTTGATAAACAAGTCAATAGAAAGAAAAAAAGAAAGGGTCAAAATACAACTCGTTGTCGCACTGATCTCTTAAAATTAGATGATGTTGACATATTTTTTTATGAATTAAATTTGACAAAGAGAGAAACTCTTTGTTCCAAGACAACATATATTATCAAGAGGTTGCTACCACAAGAAATAAATGCAACATGGGATTCTTTTGAACCTAGTCATAGATCTAAAAGGCATTTGACATCTGAAATGTTGGGCATGCATGTAGACTCGAATGGTGCATTCATCGACAATAGAGAAGAGTATGGATCATCTACATCTTCATCCAATCATTCATCTGAAGACAATGTAGACTATGATGGTATTTCAGAAACCATGAGTCAATCTGAATAAGTGTATGAAACATTTTATGTATTTTTTTATCCATATGATGTTTGTATGGTAACTAGAAATGAGCATTGAACTTACATATGATCTTACATGAAGTTATGAATCTTTTTTTATGTTTTATGATTTATATGTTTGGATTATGGATAATATAATAAAATTTCTTAGCTCATATGTTTTGAATATGGACAATATAACAATACTTTTAAGAAATAATTTATGTTTCATTTAATGTAACTTGTATTTACTTTTTTTTATTAAAAGTAAAAAAAATATTAAAAAGTGACGTTGAATTTTTAAAGTATATTGTGATATTTTCATGGCATTATGTATTACCTTGTGCTTTGAGTGATAATAATATTTAAAAGGTAAACATTTAAGGGTTGATTTTGTTATTTTGTTTATAGTGATGATGAGTTATTTTACCACTTTATAAAAAAATGTCATTTTCATACCCCAATTTTAGAATGGGTGCTACCAGTAGCAATTCTTTTCAATTTGATGGTTGTTTTTGAGGTTTTGGTTTTAATGGTACCAAGTGCTAAAATACGATTTCAAATTATCTAAAATTTTAACGTTTTGAAAAAAAAAATCAAAAACATTTTTTTTTATAGGTGTTGATTTTAAGGTTTTTTCTGAGCTGTCGTCTGAGTTTTGAAGGCCATGTTTGAAAAATGTTGTAATTTTGACCCTGTTTAAAAAAATGGTGCTACCGGTAGCACCCCTTTTTGATTTGGGGGTTGATTTTGATGTTTTTTATTAAAAAATATGGGTTTTTTGGGCCACAGTTCTCGTTTTGAGGTCATAGTTCTCATTAAGTTGGTAACTTTGTTTGGGTCTAGTCTCTTCTTCTGAGTGTCTATTCTCAAGATTCTGGTTGTCATTTGAATCCTCCTTATTTAGTTCAATTACTTCCAAATTATTTTTTGCAGCTATCCTAGACCATGTCCTTGGTTGATTGGGAGTTTCTACATGGGGGGCATAAATCCAAAAGATTCTCCTCTTGGGTCTTTCTGGCAGAACATCCTTTTTTGGGTCTTCTTATTCTTCCATAGCTTATGTACTCTATTCCATTGGGATCTCTATAGCTTCCCGAGACAATGAAATTCCCATAAAATCATCCCAACTATGCTTTGTCTCTGCAAGGGCATCCTCATCTAGTAATATAATCAGCCCATGATGATCTAGGATTACTTCAAGGTTTCTTCCTTCCTTGACCATTTTTCACATCAACTCGAGAAAATTGAGGAGGAAATATATAATTTTAAAATGTCTTTGGTGTCGCAAATGTGTCAGCAACTTAAAATGGTATCCAAAGAGAAGGCTATACCTACCCTCACAAATTAGGTATTTTTGTATGCATAGGGATACTTCCAACCATGGTGGGGTAAGAGACACACAATGTCTTCTCTTCTTGGTCCCCTTAACTATTTAATTTCCCATAATAAATTCTTCATGGACAGATTTTATTGACGCCCTACATTCAAACCACCTGTCACATGTCTGGGGAAAACATGTCACTTTTGCAGTTTTATCCTTGTCCACTCGAATTCATAGACTATGGGATTATACAATAAATGATTGATAGGACTACACAAATTCCATCATGACATATTTGTCAATCCCCTGAAGCTTTTCAAAATAGACCATCCATACCACTTCTGTAAAAATCTTTAATACCTCTGAATTCTGGGTTATTATTTTGGTGTTCTCTGGCTTTCTCATTACTCGTGTTTTGCCCATTTTGTTGGGGGATTGGTTCTGAAAGCCCAGATGTGAACAAAGGAAGATGGTAGAAATGTGGAAGAAAACCCCCGTTGGATGGACTAATTCATATAAGTGAAACGACTAAGTTATGATGGGGAGGTTATGATGGGAAGGAAATAATAATTATGAAGGGAAGGACATAATGATTTGAGGTGTTGACGTATCTATTGGATTCAGGATGATCAAAGCATTATTAAAAAATTCATGGGGTGTAGCTACCATAATTATCATGGAATCATGACAATCTGTAGCCCTTAGGGATCTGTAGCCTCAATTTGCGCCAATGAATTGCATGACCTCCGCCATAGTTGATAGTGCTTCCACTAAATATGTCATAAATTCATGCCGAATATGTCAATTGCTAGTCATATAAATCCTTCCCTCACTTGGAAGTTTTTACCGTCCTCGAGCACATGAAGAAAAGGGGTGTTCGAAATTGGTATGGTACAATTGGTAAGCAACCAACACATTGACCAATCATTGAAAATAAGAGGAAAATGTTGAATTTTCTAATTTCCATATCTGATAATTATTGCCTTATGATTTCAAATAGAATTTAATTCTACTGTTATCATAGAATAATTACACATTGAAAATCTCAACTGAAATAAAACTACAACGGAAATAACAGAATCATAGAAAGATAGCCATGCACAGTAGACATAATATTTTTACCCTGGGAAACATAACCTTGGGAGAAAACCCAACAAATTTTATTAAGAAGAATTCAATCCAGAAAATATATCACCATAAAATGAAGAACCTAACATATAGAAGGTTGTGCCCTAGCATGAGGAAGATCCCTCGAGGATAGCGAACCACTAGACAAAGATAGTGCACCTCAAAATTTGTGCAACTGGCAACTGCAACTGCAACTAGGATTTGTGCACTTGCTAAGGAGATCTTGTGAGTGGTGTGATAATGAAATGATACAGCCTTTGTTTATAGTAATTTGAGTCACCTTTATTTACTTGTGGGGCCAACTTCTTCTTTTGTCCACAATAATTCATTTAATGCTTTTATGAGGTTTCTTTAATATTTTAATGGTGTTTGACTTATCTTATTGGCTTTCTTATTTTACTAGAAAATTTGTCCATGAGCCTTCATCCATGTTGATGTATCATCTCCTCACATGCACACCTAATTAATATAAGGCTCTAATGTTTATTAAACCCACAAAGAAGCCCCTCATCATAAGAGGTCTCTTGGACCTACTTCTTCAACATTAGACTAGACTTGTAAACAAGTCAAACCTGCTTTATAAAAATTAGATCACTCCATCCTGGAGCAGGCAATGTGAAAGAATCTAGCATATAGAGTCTTTATCACTCATTATCAAATCAACATGACTAAGGAGAAATACTACACCTGGGCCATTCACCACTAGCAAAGCCTCGTGAGTGAATGTATCATTTTCCCTTGGTCAAGTCAGCAAGACCAATATGGAAGAATGCACGCCCGATGTTGCATCTCGAGTCTTTATCATTCCTACTCAAATCAACATGACTAAGGAGAAATACTACACCTAGGCCATTCACCACTAGCAAATCCCGGTGAGTGGATGTATCATTTCCCCTTGGTCAAATCAGCATGACCAATTTGGGAGAATGTCTACCCGATGTTGCTAACTGGAGAACCGTCAACATCCTGGGCCATTCATCACTAGCATGGCCCTGTGAGTTAATGTATCATGCTCCCTTAGTCAAATCAACATGACCAATCTAGGAGAATGTCTGTCTGATGCTGAAACATCAATAAAAAATACACATCTTTACCTACTTTTGAAGTGTTAGAGCAGTTTCGGGAGTAGATTTGGATTTGTATCATATTGTCGATGATGAAAAATGGAAGCATCTATAGAAAATTTCCAATGATGAGTAATGGGAGAATCTTGTTAAAAATCTTCTTAACTAGTTAAGTGTGTGTAGTATTCTTTAAATTAGTTTATTAAGACAATAATTGCATGCATAAAGATCACTGAAAGAAAGACATCCGTAGTATACACAAGATTTATCATGGGAAACCCTTGTGGGGGATAAAACCCAACAAAGCTTCTTCAATATAGATTCTTCAACAAGTAAAATGTCTCTCTCAAGAGATATCTCACCAAAATAGAAGATCCACAAGAAAACCCTAACCAGAACAGAGTATCACACCGGTAGACCAAGATAGTCCTTCACCAAATAACCAAAAAACTTAACTAGAACAACCTTCTTCAGTAGTTGCATCACCCTTCCTCTATAGTTGCATCACTCTCCAAGACTTGCACACTGTTTGAGAGAGCTTGTTGTGTATGTCACCAAATGAGGCGTTGGGCCTCTCATAAATACTAGTTGGACTGCCCAGAATTAGGTCAAGGTTGAACTGTCCACTTTACTCTTCTAATTTACTTTTGACTTGTCAAGGCACAATAGGGTCTACTTTTACAAAGGCACAATAGGGCCAACTTAACAAATATAATATAACATTAATATTTAGGGTTTTGTCTTGGTCAAATACAATATGAATATAATAATAATATCTTATGAAGCCACTCAAACGTCAACACTCCCTCTTAGCAAGGAAGGTATTCTTTTGGCACGATCATCGCGACTACTTCTTCTCTTCTGTACACTTGGCCATTGACTTGTTGAATTTCCATGAATATATATTCAAGAAGTTTTGTAACCACATCAACATCCAAGGTCTCATCATCCATCTGGGATTTATGTCATCACAAGGCTTTCACTCACCAGCTCACACAAAATCTGGCATCTAGTTCCACAATGAACTAGTATCCTCTGGTTGGCACACCAGGCAACTGGTCCACAATGACCAGGCATATAATCACGAGGATTAGGCGATGTAGTGCACACACACTACCCATCTATCCCAAGGCTAGGAAACACCTCCAACTACACAGGTTGGCCCACCAACTAAAAAGTCGGGTAACTAACCAACTCTGAAGGCATGGAATCTACTGACCTTGTGCGAGGTCATGCTGACTGGTGCCATAGTCATTAAATTTTCATACCAGAATTTTTCACTGAAGTAGCAATCTATGTACCATGCTTTATCACTGGGGTAGAAATAACTTGGCGTACCAAGATTTATCACTAGAGTAGCCATTTGCATATCAAGATTTATCACTAGGGTAGAAGTAACTCGACGTACCAGGATATATCACTGGAGTATCCATTTGCGTACTTGGATTTATCATTAGGGTAGAAGTAACTTGGCATACCAGGATTTATCACTGGGGTAGCAGTAACTTGGCATACCAGAATTTATCACTGGAGTAGCAGTAACTCGTAATACCAGGCTTTATCACTGAAGTAGCCATTTGCGTACCATGATTTATCACTAGGGTACCAATAATTCGACGTACCAGTATTTATCACTGGAGTATCCATATGCATACCAGGATTTATCATTAGGGTAGTAGTAACTCGGTGTACCAGGATTTATCACTAGAGTATCCATCTGCGTACCATGATTTATCACTAGAGTAGCAATAATGTGCCCATGAATGACTACCCATAGCTTCTACCACATGTTGAATCTGTTACCTTAGATCTCAATTGTAACTCATCACTCCCTCTTACTAGGGATGTCCTTCTGGACCACACCAAGCTTGTCTCTAAAGTACAAAAACTTCACTTTCGACGAAGGCTTGGTCAACACATCATCTATATGCTCATCTATAGAGACATACTGGAGCTTCATTGCTCCCCTCTATACCATATCTATGATATAATGGTACTTGATCTCGATGTGCTTGGACTTGTCATGGAACACTAGGTTCTATGTCAACTTCACACAAATCTGGTTGTCACACCAGATACAATTTTCCTCTAACTTGAGATCAAACAATCCTACAAGCATCTTTCGAAGACACTACTTCCCTACTAGCTACACAAGTTGCTATATACTCTTCTTCAGTTGTACTAAGCACCACACTAGTCTGCTTCTTATTGAACCATGAGATCATGGTTGATCCCATATTGAAGCAACATCCATATGTACTCTTCTGGTCTGCAATACTACCGACCCGATTTGAATCAGTAAAGACTTGTAGGCTTATCTCACGATCTGAAGCATATTTGAGTCCATAATCAATTGTACCCTTCTCTTACTATCAGTGATGAGATTCTCTTCTCATGTTAGAAATAGTTCATCCACATATAACAAAAGTATCATTGGTCCACCAACCACAAACTTGAAGTACAGGTTGGAATCTTCTTTACTCTTGGTAAATCCCAAGCTCATCAGGAAGATGTCAATTCTACCATACCATGCTCTAGGTGCTTGCTTTAACCCATACAAGGAATTCTTCAATCTGCACACATGTGTCTAATTGTCATGTGTCTCAAAACCTTGTGAATGCTCCACATACACTTCCTCTTATATTAGACCATTTAGAAAAGTTGTCTTCACGTCCATCTAGTGTACCTTCCACTTCTTTACTGCATATAATGCAAGTATAGCTCTAATTGAAGTGTATCTATCCATAGGAGCAAATATATCCTCATAATCTATTCCTTGTTTCTAGAAGAAACCACATGCCAGAAATCTTTCCTTGTACTTCTTGATACTTTCATATGTTGAATGTTTTGTCTTATAAATCCACTTGGAATTTACAATTGTCCTCTCTTTTGGTATTGGAACCACATCCCAAACATCATTCTTTATAATGGACTGGTACTCTTCAATCATGGCATCCTTCCATTCTTTGTTCTTTGCAACCTCTTCATAACTGGTAGGATTTGCATCAATAATGTCACTAAGCAATTCCACATAGCTAGAGGAAGGTCGTGGTCTCTTGCTTTCTCTGAAGGATCCATATGGAGCACCATACTTTTCTGCATCTTGAATGATTTCCCAAGCCCAATCTAGTCTCCTCTACTTGGTATTCATCTCTCGGGATGAATCTACAGGTATCTATGGTTCTTACATATCATGATCTTCTAATACAACATCATCACTTGCATTTGTCTCTATGACTCTGGGAGCTTTACGATCCTCATCATGAATCTCATATGAATGATGTTGTCTTGATTTATTGAAATCTACATCCTCATCGAAGGTGACATCTCTGCTAGTTTCAATCTGTTGGTGATCAGGGATATAAACTCGGTATACCTTCGATGTCTCACTATATCCAACAAATATACCCTTCTTTCTTGAAGGGTCCAACTTCAATCTTTTTTCCTTGGGGACATGCACATATACTGGACAATCAAATATCCTTAGGTGGTTGACCTCTAGCTTTTCACCTATAAACATCTCTTCTGGTGTCTTGTTCCCAATTACTTTGTGTGGACTTTTGTTTTGCACATACACAACGGTCCTAGCTGCCTCTTCCCACATATGCATAAGTAAATATTGATCATGAATCATGGCCTTCATTGCTTCCATGATTGTACGATTCTTTCTTTATGCCACACCATTTTGTTGAGGATTGTAGGGAGTAGAGAGCTCCCTCTTAATCCCAACGTCCTTATAGAATGACTTGAATTCATCTGTTGTGAATTCACCTTCATTATTTGACCTTAGTATTTTTATCTTCTTTTCAGACAGGTTTTCAACAAGTGCCTTGAACTCTTTGAACTTGTTGAACACTTCATTTTTAGCCTTCAAAAAGTAAATCCAAGTTTTACATGAGAAATCATCAATAAATGAAACATAGTATACATACCTGCTAAGTGAAGCAACTGACATCGGTCCACACACGTATGAATGTATAATTTCTAAGACTCCCTTAGCTTTGCTATCACTGCTTGGAAATGGTTTCTTCACATTCTTGCCTTGTGCACATCCTTTGCATATTCCTTCATGGTCCACTTGGATTTCTGGAAAACCTGTCACCATCTTGTTCATGATTGGTAGGGCTTTGTAATGTATATGAGTGAACCTCCTATGCCATAGTTCACTTGGAGTAACTGCATTGTGTACTAATGCTAAAAAAAAATGTCCTTTTAACTTGTATATGCCTCCTTCTTGGACCCCAATCACTACGACATCATCAATAGATTTTCCTTTAGGCCACATGAGGACTTCTCCATCAATGAAAGAAACTCTAAATCCTTTCTCATCTAAGGCTAAGATAGAAAGGAGATTCTTCTTCAAACCAGGTAAACACATCCTTCATCTTCATAGGTTTTTCGGAGTCTAGTTTGTAGGATGCTTCTCCTACTCCTTTAATGGGATATTGATAATCATTACCTAGCTTCACCTTGTGAGGTGAATCTGTCTGAACTAGATTTGAGAGAGATTCATTATAACCATTCATGTGCTTAGAAGCACCACTATCAATAAGCCATGTGTCACTTCCATGAGTGATTGTACCTGTAAGAGATGATATCAAAACATATTCTTCACTTGATTCTTTTTCTTTGGTTTTCTCATGATCATGTTCATCATCTTATGCGGCATGAGCATGATGTCTTATATACTTTCCTTTTCTAACCTGATATTTGGAGTTGGGACAGTTTATGGCAATGTGTCCCATCTTCTGAAAAATGAAGCATCTATAACTTGAGAAATCCTTTTTGAACTTGTGAGTCTTTTGTAATCCATGAGGTTTCTTATGTGAGTGAACTTCCTTCTTTCTCTTTCCTTTTATGGTATGTGTTGCTAGGGATTGATTTTCTTCATCCCCTAGTTTCTCTTCTCTTGTTTCCAATCTAGCTTCTTCTTGAGTACAATCCTCACACAGTCTGACAAACCTTGTTAGCCTTCTTCTTGAACATATGCCTCGAATGAATGATTCCTAAGATCTGGGGAGACCATTCAAGGTAGTCATCACCAAATCGACTTCTTTGATTGTGTCTCCAATGGATTCTAGTTGTTCTTTGATCTGAGATACTCTTGTGAAGTATGATTGGATAGTTTCTGAACTTTGCATCTTCACATTCTTGAATTGAGTTCTCAAGGTCATCTTCCGGTTGATATTCTTGCCTTCATACAATCGAGATAAGGCATCAAACATTTTCTTGGGAGTTGTTAATGATGAGGCATGGGGGATCAAATGATCCTTGATAGAATCAACAATGATTCTCTTTTCCCTCACTAGATTCTTTTTGTACTTTTCTTTGGCCTCATATTCATCAGGTTGTGGAACTTCTTCTTTTACAAAATCTTCTATATCATTCTCTTCTAGAATGAGCATCACTCTGTACTTCCATGCTCGGAAGTTATCAATACCTTCAAGCTTCTTATCAAGCTTGGTATTAGGTTTCATCCTGTGCTTGAAAAATACAATAAAGAGACAAAAAATTTCAAGGAAAGGTTTTGTACTTACTAGAGAGTGTTATGCCAATTTGACCAGTTTCAACTTCAATTATGTAGCTGCCAAGACTAGGGTTTATGAGGAAATCCTAATTTTTCAAAATATGAATTTTGGAATTCTGCTTCGAGGGATAGGTGCACCATCCTAAGGTGATTTCCTTAGTGGTCTTACTTTGACCAACGTCCTTCAAAAAATGGGTGAAAACCCCTCCTAGGGTTTGTGCAATTGCAACAATAGTTGCAATTTACAAAACTTCGTCAAACTGAGAATCTATTCCCAAGGAAAGATGCGCTAGGGTTAGGAATGTATCCATATGGTCTTAGTTTTCCTAGCAAGCTCTTCTAAATGGTGCAAATGGCTTCTTTCAAGCTCGCTCTAATACCATGTTAAAAATATTCTTAAGCAGTTAAGTGTGTGTAGTATTCTTTAACTTTAGTCTATTAAAAGAATAACTGCATGCATAAGGATCACTGAAAGAAAGACATCCACAGTATACACACTATTTATCTTGGGAAACCCTCATGGGGGAGAAAACCTAGAAAATATTATTCAATATAGATTCTTCAACAAGTATAATGTCTCTCTCAAGAGAGATCTCACCAAAACAGAAGATCCACCAGAAAACCCTAACCAGAACAGAGTAGTGCACCTCTAGACCAAGATAGTCCTTCACCAAATAACCAAAAACCTTAACGAGAACAACCTTCTTCTGTAGCCGCATCACCCTTCCTCTATAGCCGTGTCACTCTCCAAGACTTGTGCACTGTGTGAGAGAGCTTGTTGTGTCTGTCACCAAATGAGGTGTTGGGCCTCTTATAAATACTAGTTGGACTGCCCAGAATTAAGTCAGGGCCGACATGTCCACTTTACTCTTCTAATTTACTTTTGACTTGTCAAGGAACAATAGGGCCAACTTTTACAAAGGCACAATATGGTCGAATTAACAAATATAATATAACATTAATCTTTAGGGTTTTGTCTTGGTCAAATACAATACAAATATAATAATAATATCTTTTGAAGCTACTCAAACTTCAACACATCTATGGAAGCTAAATTTCTATAGTAGGGTGTGGATTTATGCATCATGTCAAAGTTCTACAGGTTCTGTAATAGATGAAGGGTCTACAACAGGCCAAGGTTTTGTAGCAGAAAATTATGCATCATGATGGAATCTAGAGAAGATGGAGGATTTGCAACAAGTGGAAGGTTTTTTAGTAGTATAAGGTTCTGTAGCGGCATAAGGTTCAATCTAGTAGGAAAAGTAGGAATGTGTAGCAGGTGGAGGATCTACAATAAGCAGGAGGTTCCACAACAACATAAGGTTCTGTAGTAGATTGTACCTGTGGTGCCAAAATGCTGCAACAAAAGAAGATGTTAATCAAGTCGACAATTATTCTATGATATTTTTCTTTTTTCTTTTTTTCTCTCTATTGCAAATATCATCCACAGACATGTAGACTATGAACCTAACAAGCCAAACTAGGAAAAACAACTTTAAAACACCACTAAGTTTAATATTTATCATTTTTTAATAAGACTTTGACCATTAGCTTTGAAATAAAAAAGTACACATGATATTTACATTATTTTTATAATAATGTATTATATAGTTAATTTACATGACTAAAACACATGAAAAATAATTACATCATTATTTATTTATATACTTTAATAAAATATAAAATAAATAGATTAAAAAAAAAGTGTTACAAGTTCTCTATGATGCAATAATATATGCTTTGCACCCCCATCAAATCCTTTTATATACTTTAATAAAATATGAAATAAATAGATATAAAAAAATTGGGTGTTGCAAGTTCTCTATGATGCAACAATATATGTTGCACCCCATCAAATCCTTATTCTATGACCTTTGTAAGGGTCTTATAAGACACATTGAGCAATGTAATCGTGCACCAAGCGTTGATAGTATCTCGGAAACAAGTTTGATCATTCCTTGTTTATGATATCCTCTCACTGTACATGTACACAAAACTTGTCATTCCACGTACAACATATCGTACAACAAAGGAATACACTCCTAATTAAATATTTACATATAAAGAGTATAAAAGCCTCGTATTTATATTCAAATGTATCCATATAAATTCCTTTCTAACTCTTAGGTTCATATGATAATTAATGGTTTATATTAATTTTTACTTCAAATTTATGAAGTATTTTCAAAATTAATTATTATTGTTTTTATAATATTTAAAAAATCATATTTAAGTATTTAAAAATTTAATTATTATTATTTTTATAATATTTTAAAAAATCATATTTTTTTTCATTGTAATTTACATTTTACCTTATCTTTGATTTAAATTTATTAAATATATTTTTTATCATTTCAATCCACATTGAAATTTGTATTTTATTTTTCTATGTTTTTAATTTATTTATATTATATAATATATTAAAGTTAAGATGTATGTTTATACTAATTTATTTATTTTATATATAGTTTTGAAGATTGTTTGTAATTGATTAAACTATTATCTAAAATATGTTATTTATAAAAATTCTATATATTATAGGTTTAAATTCAATTAACAATTTTTATTTTTTTAATTGTAATTTAAGTTTTTTTTAG
>ML779421.1:1033658-1058704 GCA_009831015.1 Picea engelmannii
CTTTAGAATTTTGTTTTTGTGCTCGAAAAGTATTAAGAGAAGCTTTCCAAAATCACCATACAATTAAGATGTTAGGAAGGTTGGTAACGTGGAGATCTAATATAGATATAAGTTGGACAATCTAAGAGAAAATAATTTGTATTTTCAATCTTTTTAATATCACACAAATATATATATATATATATATATATATATATATATATATATATATATTAATTTATAATTTTCTTTTTAAAGAATAAACACATATTTTTAGATTATTAAAGAATAAACACATATTTTTAGATTTCAAATTGTGATTTTTTTTTTAATTTTTTTAAAGGAATAAACACTTTTTAATTATTAATTATGAGACCCAACTCCCTCCCACAAAGAAATTATTAATTATGAAACCCAACTCCCTCCCACAAAGAAAAAAAGAAAGAATTAAACAACTAAATTATATGAAACTGAATGCAATGCTGGAGACCATATAATTATTGAATGAAGTTTCTTGGGCAAGACACCTTCATCACCTTTTTGGTGGTGACAAGGACGTGCGTGGAAGAGCGGTGTAGGCCAATGGACTCCTCATATCATCTATCCTTTCCATGGAATCTTTGTCTTTTAGTATTATTGAATATGGACTCCTCATATCATCTATCCTTTCCATGGATATATAATCATCAAATTTTGGAGGTCCCTCGACGGGTAGTTTAGTGTGACGACAAAGGGTTAGGTAAGTAAGTGATTTGGGTGCGGTTGTTCCTAAACTTCTTATTTTTTTATTTTTTTTAAAGTTACGTGAAAGTTTTTCACACATTTTTTTTTTTCAGGTTCGAGAGTTTCAAAAATGGGAAAAAATTAAATGTAATATACAATTTTATGATGGCAAAAGTTGTTATTTTATGATTGCAAAAGTTGGTTTTCAAAGAAAGGATATTTATATCATTATTAAAAGAAAGGATATTTATATCATTATTAAAAAGTAATAATGAAAATTAACTTTATGATAAAGGAATTGGAAATGTTTAAAATACTTGTAAAGTTGTGAGTTTATATTGTATTAATAAATTTTGTAAAAAAATGAATTTTTTTTTTTTTTTTTTAAATTAATGTATAACAATATAATACAGTCTGAGTGGGTTTAATGGTTAAGAACATGTGTTTCCTCTTAAGAGGTTAAATGTTCAAATCTAGAGGGGGGTAGGGTATGTATACCTTCGTAGACTTTACCAATCAAATTTTTGAACGGAGGGAGGTCCCTTGTCCCACAAACAAGAAGGTCTCATACACCAATTTGGTGTGTTGGCTTGACTGTGACCTTAAAAATAGATTATTATTATTATTATTATTATATAATATGTAGATGATCTTTTATATAGCATTAAATATTCTATATATAGAATTAAATATTATATAGTATTATACATATTTTTTTGGACTTGAAGTGTTTACTCAATTTCAAATAATATTTAACACTGCACAGTAAAGTGGTCATGGATACATTTATTTAAATTAAAGAATAAATTAATTTATATAAATTTATGGATTCAAGATTTTAACACTAGAAATTTTATTTATTATTATTTATTATTTATTTATTATTATTTCTTTTTAAATGTATACATTTATTTAAATTAAAAAATAAATTAATTTATATAAATTTATGGATTTAAGATTTTAAAACAAGAAATTTTATTTATTATTATTATTTTAAAATGTAAACTTATTGAAACAATATTTAGTGAAAAGGATTAAAGAAATTTGTTTTGGTTTGAAATATAAAAATGACATCATAGAGGCATGTGGTTGTACATAGTGTACCACAGTAATCAAGTGGGAGTACCCCACTTGTAAAATATGGTGCCATTTTCTCAAAAGGAGCGTATGCCTTCATTGGAAAGGGTGACCTACAAACTGACAACATTAGAGATATTGGGGCACTCACTAATATGCTTTGATATTTGAGGGGAATGTTTCATAGTTCTACGCAGAAAAGAAAAGAAAGACACCACAAAGGAATTTTGGACGTTTCGTTTAGCCCTTGAACTATAGATTATATTTTTCCAATATAGAAGATGAAGAATATATTCTTTTGGGACTTGGGAAATGATTGAACAACATTCTCATTTTCATACTGCTGTTTTGTAAAAATGGACAAATGGGAATTACTTATTTGATCTTGCAAATCAAAATTTATTTCATTCATGAAGATATTCAATTTGCCATTTATATTGAGGTGTGGGCTTATGGAATGGTTTCCAATCTTCCAGTGTAGGGACAAATAAATAGATGGGACTATTTTAACATATCCATATCTATTGAGATCCATTCATGGCCGGCATTAGCCAATTTATTTGGTAAAATTCATCTTATATACAAATATCTATGAGCTGTGCCTTTTTCAGTTTCAGGTTAGATACATCGAACGGATGCCAAGGCCTCCATATGTCCGGGAGAAAATAGCATCCGTTGGATGAGATGAACTGTACCGTTTTTGGAGCTTAACCGGAATATGATCACCAGGTCTGGAGTCGGCTAGAATAAACATAAAATACTTGTTGCATCGCTGTATCCCTTAAAATGGACACAGAAATGGTGCTATGGCATGTTTTCTCTTGCTAAGCATGTGACCACCACCCATCTCAACAGCAGAGTAATTTGTTTTTTATGTGGCAGCAATGCTGCCAACAACAAAAAACAAATATACAGTAATTAATTACCTAACTATCGCCTGTTCTGCTTTTCCCTGACAAACTGTATAAGACTGACTAAAATGACATAGATGTTGCAGTCTGGATGTGAACTGAGAATTTTTTATGGTCCTGTGCAGGTGAAAACTGCTGCCCAGTGGGAGAATTACCCCTAAATTGATAACTCAGAGGTATTATACAATAAAGACAAAGGAATATAAAAACATCTAATCATAGTCACTAACAAATCCATCTATTTTTTTCCATCGAAAAGAACCACATTATTCATTAAAGACAGAAAAAAGCAGCAGCCACAGAGGCCTCAAAAGGTCTCAGTTCTTTAAGAAACACCACACAGACATCTATACATTATTCAACAAGTACTCAATGTTTTTATTAAAAACTAGTAAAACAAGGTAAACATGATATGAGTGTAGACCTACGTTTTGGACCTTCTCCACCTGAAATTCTCCGTGGTTTGGTAGAAAGCAACTGCTGCTGACAATTAAATTATTGACTAATTTTAGGCTGAAACAGCTGCTAAATTCGATTCGATTTTTTTTTTCCTTTTAAAATCAAGCAGCATTTGCAATGAAATTCCAGAATCAATATCTTAATGTTCTACTGCACGCTGGAATCCACAGCCCATAAAATATTTTTCCTCTAAAACTAAACAGTATTTGCATTGCAATTCCCCAGTCAGTATCTTAATGTTCTTTTGCACGCTGGAATCCGCAGCCCATACCTTTTTTTCCCTTAAAATTCAGCATCACTTGCAATGTAATTCCCGAATCAATATCTTAATGTTCTTTTGCACCCTAGAATCCACAGCCAATGGACTCTTACAATTTTTCAAATGATTCCTGACAAATATTCGAAAATGCAGTCAGTCATATTTTCCTTCTGACTACATTGAGAACCTATCTTGTAACACCTTATGAGACAGTGGATATCAGATTTATGGGACGATGTAGCCATTGAATCAAGGTCCCCGAATCAAGATATTGATGAACATCAACTTTGTTGTTTGGACTATGCTGTTACTTGTGTGGAGATGGATAGTTTTAATAATTTTTTAAGGATTTAAAAAAAAAATTAATTAAAATAAAATAGGTTAGTTTGTTTTCATTATTTATTTTTTAGACAATTATCATTGAAATTAAGTAAGGGAAGTATATTTTTTACATTATTTACATTCAGTGTTTTTTAATGCATAAATTGATTTAGCACCCTTAAAAATCTCAAAACACCCAAAATATATAATCTTAATGACTGAATATTCAAACACTTGATTTAAGTGATGTAAAATTGTGATTTTACCCACAATTGTATTGCCTAATTCCAACTATAATTGCCAGAAAATAAAAAAGTAGAAAGTTTAATGTTGATGGAGTCACAATTTTACATTACTTACATCCAGTTTTTTTGATGCATAAATTGATTCAGCACCCTTAAAAACCCCAAAGCATTCCGAATATGTAATTTCAATGACTGAATATTCAAAAACTTGATTTAAGCAATGCAAAATTGTGATTTTACCCACAATTGTAAAATTGTATTGCATTCCAGCCATAATTGCCACAAAATAAAAAAGTAGAAAGTTTAATGTTGATGGAATCTCAATTTTACATTACTCACCTCCAGTATTTTTGAATGCATAAACTGATTCAGCAGTCTTAAAAACTCCAAAACATCTAGAATATGTAATCTCAATGACTGAATATTCAAAAACTTGATTTAAGCAATGTAAAATTGTGATTTCACCCAATTGTATTGTATTGCCCAATTCCATCAATAATTACCAAAAAATAAAAAATTTAAACTAAACCTTGCAAAAACGTTTATAGTCTATCTGTTTATTGACAAGGAAATTTTTTTTTTGGGGTTTTATTGACAGTTTAATATCAAAAATCAAGAATTTTGGGGGCTTGTTTGTTAATTTCCATGTGGAGTGAGGCATTGATCTTGGCATGCATACGAGATAGTAGAATGTTTTCTCGTGAAATACTCCGAACATTAAAAACACTTTGAGGTGGATAACCATAACAAACATGTGACACTCGTTATTAAGACAACGATTATTGTGTGAATCTCTCTTACTAATAAGAGCCTAAGTAGCGAAATAATCTGAGTTACAAGTAGAACAAAAGAGTATTAGTATGTCTATGCGTATGAGCGTGAGTGTGTACACATATTTTCCTTTGATGGAAAAAAAATTCCGGGTCATGAGGAAAAGCTAAAGTTGCCAGTCAAATTCAATACCAGCTACAGTCTTCATAATTTATTAATCCAAGTAGTCTATTGGGAAAGATTCATCCAGTCGAATTGGCTTCTATCAAGATTCCCTAAAAAAGAACCTAATACCCAGTGTAGTTACAGCCTAAGCTCAAGATCAAGAGTGATAATTGACAGAAAATATAAAGACTTCTAAGAATCTTCGATCTGTCATGCTTTTTATTTGTGGTAATATAAAATAATTCTGGTGAAGGCTGCAAGGCTCTGGAAATTCAAGTACACCGCACATATCTATGCACAAATGTTTCTCATTCCTAATTTTAGTTTTTCAGCCCTAGATGTATTCTACCCAAACCAAATGAACCCACTGAGAGGGGTTGGTACTTAAAGGTGTGGTCCTGAACACGGAACCTGCACTACCAGACGTGGTCAGCCCGTGTGTGTATATGTTGGATTCTTCTATCTGGACTCTTTGTGGTTTTTTCCTTTTTCAATCAACTCTCACATGCTGCCTTCATCCCAGTTTGTCTGTTCACTGAAAGGAATGAGCATGGTCACTGCACCCATTTGGCTCCATTCTCAGAAACAGCCCCGCCGAGCAAATCCGACAAGGAACGCTCTTGACTGCCATTAAGACTTGTCAAGGCCAAGGCCAGTACTCGTGCTTTGAACTACTAATGAACACGTACTTCTTAGCCTTACTATATTGAAGAATCTCATTGTGTCCTAACTGCTTATCTGTAGTTGCATCCCATCTGGAATAAGCAAACCCAAAAATCTAAATCTTTTCTTGCATTGCCCTCTTAGGATGCCAACAAAATGAGCAATCAGGGTGTAGGTGGGTGTCAATATGGTCTTATAAGTTCTAACCATGAAGTGTAAAAACCATTTTAGTTTCCAGGCACAAATCCTGAAAGTCAGCTGAGTTTTTCCTGTGTCTCCATCATGATCTGCCCCATGTGTAAATATACACAGAGTTAGAACTTTTTAGGGATTACCCATATCGAATCCAGCCTCGGGAACCCGTATCCAATTCATTTAGAATGCCGCTGTTTTCGTCCTCATCCATGGCTAACCGGTCTCCTCCCATTAATCAGGACGTCAGTAGAATGGAAATTCAAGCTGCAATTGCTAAGGCTGCGGAGCTCCGAGCACTTCATGCTGCATTGGTGCAAGGCAGCAGTCCTGGAAAGCTCAAGCCGCAGACTTGTCCTTCTCCATCAGGTTCCAGGCATTCTGCTCAGGATTATCCCGTTTTCACGCCTGTAAGTGTTTTTTTCTGGCCTTGATTGCAATGGCCATTATGAATTTTGTAGTTTACAGTCAGATGTGCACTCTTGCCATAAGAGCGCAGCTGCCACTTGGGTTGTGTTGGGATATGAATCCTTCGTAGCCTTTATTATGTTAGCATCCTGCTTTCCATTGTTTTATGAATAATTCTGCCTGCAAATTGTTTTGATAGTCTTAGTAAGCACAATAACGATCCATAAAGTGATCACCTTATGGTATTGTGTTGTTTTGGAGCTCCAGTTCAGTGGGATTTTCAGCAGATGCTGTCTCTTCTACCGTTTTCTGGTTATTTTTGTATTGATCAACGTATATGTTTCCAATTATGACTGAGTATAGTGAGAGGTTGAAATATACATGAGTTTTGAAGGTTGGTTATACCTACCTTACCTGAGCATAGAGTTGGGATATACAACCCTATTTTACAAAAAGATAAAAGCATAACAGGAGATCATTTGCAAGTAAATTGTTGTATAGTAATTTAGACTTTGAGAAGTAGGCAAAAATTGGTGGGTATTGCTTCTTTCTCGCTTGTTTTTTAGCAAGCATCTGAAGAGATGAATTCTTCTGGAATTGATGATAGAGTTTCATTGTCCTCATGTTGAATGCCATAGTTAAATATGCATCATTGGTCCATAATGTTAAATGGAGTAGTTTGGAATAGGAGATTGATTTTTTTCCTTTCACGAAAAATATCATTGTCCAAGATGTATGCTTGATCTTTCCAAATTTTGACATTAGGGACAAATCTCATTGGTCCTGAACTGGTTTTGAATTCTCTACAGACTTATGATGAGGAAACCATGCCTGCATATCAGCAAATTCTATCAGATCCGAGACGAAGGTCTTTGAATTGGGATGATGGACAAGAAGAGGAGGTTGAAAGCATTGGAACAGAAAAAGAAAGTCCTCTGTTTGCTATGAGAAGATCCTCTGGGTTGTTTAGTAGAGGGCTTGCCTCCTCCACAATAGATCATTCTCTTAGCACAAGCTCATCAGCGCACCATGTCAATGTTTTGCGGACTCCCCAAGGAAATGGTACTCTTCATCTATCAAAGCCTAATGAAATTGTTGCCATGGACAGCAAGAAAACCCTAAATGGAGTGGGCGGCTGTGTGTCCTGTAACAGATGTAAGCCTGCGGCTGCTGGTAGAGAAAGTACAACTGTGGTCCCTTTAACAGAATCCCATGATGTGGCTGAGGTGGCTCAAAAGGATAAGGCTAGCAATGGTCTATTCAAGTCGTGGTTATTTTCTCTATCAAAGAAGAAGGTCAATAAAACTCAGACATCACCAAACAAGGCTGAGCCTGCCTGCTTCTACCAAAGCATGGAGGAATGGGTTGTGGCCTTAGAAGCGTTGAAGCAAAAGCTAATACTGGCTAATGAGAACAGGGATTTTGCAGTGGCTGAGGTTACAGAGTTGAAATCATCCATGTCAGAACTTGAGAAGAAATTGAGGGAATTAGAATTATACTGCCAAGATCTAAAGCTTGCATTGAATCAAACGGTTCAAGATGGGGATATGGGATGTTCTGATAAAACTAGCTCAAGGAATCATGAAAAGGTAGCCATATGCAGAGAATCCTACAAAGTTGGAAAGAAAAATCCTTTGCCTGTCAGCTCCGACGTGATGGTAGAAGGTTTCCTGCAGATTGTATCAGAAGCAAGGGTCTCTGTAAAACAGTTCTGCAGGACACTGGTAAATCAGATACAGGAGCTGGATGAGAAAGCAATGGAGAATCTTAGTCTACTTCTGCAGCCGTATAACGTGAATATTACTTCCAAGGTTACCAGAGGTGTTATGTATCATTTAGAATCTCTCATAAATCAGGCCATCTATCAAGATTTCGAGAATTGCAGCTTTCAAAAGAATGGTGCTCAGACCATTCTAGATATACATGAGAGTTGTCGGGGAAATTTTTCATCCTTTGCATCATTAAGAAACTTGAGCTGGAGCGAAGTCCTCAGTAAGGGAACCAGATATTACAGTGAAAGTTTTAGCAGGTTCTGTGATCAAAAGATGAGTTTGATTGTTTCTATGTTAAACTGGACAAGAGCTTGGCCAGAGCCATTGTTACAAGCATTTTTTATTGCAGCAAAATGTATATGGCTTGTACATTTGTTAGCTTTTTCCTTCAACCCTCCATTAGCTATAGTCAGAGTTGACAAAGCTAGCAATTTTGACCCTGTTTATATGGAGGATATCCTCACAGACAGGCATAAGAGACAGGTTCCTTCGAAAGTTCGAATTATGGTGATGCCTGGTTTTTATGTTCATGACGACATACTGAGATGCAAAGTATTATGCTGGTACAAAAGTGGGGCCTGAAAGCTGTTTTGCCTGCTCTTTCCTTCATCATACCAGAATTTCTTGCGTCAATTCTTTATTTATTCAAACATCTAATGTTTATCCTGCCTATGAGTGCTCACAAAACTAAATATTAATCAGTTGGGTTGATCTTATGTAAACAAAATTCATCTCTAATGAGAGAAAAGCATAGATACTATTTCAGATGTGGACGCATGGTGACTACGTTTGTAATATGCCCGTTGTGTTCTCAAATTTTCATCTTTAGAAGTAGATTCCTGCATTGGATTTCAGAACTTTGAAGTCAGCCCTGTTGTATGGGTTATTGGATCTAACATCAGTCCTCAAGTATCCAGTTTCTTTTATGTAGTCTGCATAACCACTTCATTTGTTTTTCCTATCCACTAAATTCCAGCTTTCAAACTGATCGCTTTTACACTGTTGATAGACACTCAGGATTGCTTGTTCTGAGGAACAGAAACAAGCATTGTATTTTCCTTAATGTAAACTACATGTCAATTAGAATAGTTTTGAATCAAATGTTGTCAGATATGAATAGTGTTAGCTTTATCTCTGTTAACAACAATCCATTTATGGTACAACGAACTAAAGGAAGCATCAAGGAGTGTTTTATCATTGTAAATTTGTAGGAACGATTTCAATTTGGGTGTTGTTAGCAGTTTCTTTCACTGCTATCACCAATTCTTGAATGGTACAATAAAGTACAGCCAACATTCAAGGAGTGGTTGATAATCGTGATGGTATTATGAGGTGCATAACAGATGGGGTACAAGATAGGGGTTACTAGTTGCAAGAAGTAGGAGAAACATTGTTTAAAGAGATCTCCTCCTAAATCTTTGCAAAAACATTTTTACATTTTCAAAGAAAATACTTCCAGAGTAAAAGCCGCACAATGGAATGCCTAAATCTTCACAATTTGTTATGTCTAACTGAAATAGGGACGATTTGAGATATTGGGTTGCACTCTGTAGAGAAAGAGAATCTCTTGTATGGTTGATTATAGCATGTATATGTTGGAGTGACTGCCATGTTGGGAACCTAAACCTGATTTGGACATATTTTGGATATTATAGATTAGTAGGATTGCTTATCTGTTGGGAACCTAAACCTGATTCGGACATATTTTGGATATTATATATGAGTAGGATTGCTTATATGTTATAACTTATCAATCGATGACATTTGTTGTTAGTCAAGGATACCAAGTACAAAGGATTGAAATAGGACCTTGATGCATCTCTTTCGCATCTTCTAATTTTTGTTTTGTATGTGTTTCATGCTTTCATAAGGAGGCTGTATGAACCCTCTTTGTGTTATGTATTAGTCGTTGATGGTATGAAATTATAGTAGGTGTGCTATGTATTAGTGGTTGATGGTATGGAATTATAGTAGGTTATGATTTAATCATTGGATAGCTGTTACATTGCTCATCTCAAGCGAGAGATCTCTGGCTATGTACTTCATTTAGAGACTTATGGCCCTGTTTTTTGTTTTCAAATCTGTTATAAGGGTCCAGGTTCACAAGACGAATAGGAGTGTTCTTCTAGGGGTAAATAATTGATTCATTATCAGATAAGTAGCATGGGTTAAATCTTCAACACAAACTTGTTTTAGCTATGTCTGACGAGCAAACAATTGTTCATTGTAGGGATCAGATCTACAAGGAAAGATTCATTTGCCAATTCTGTAAACAATACAGTGACCACCTTTTGAAGAGAATCTAGCTTCTGTTAGAGTCCCGATCCTCATGTTACTAACTTACTAGTACCATATAGAGAGAAGCATGACTACAAATTGAAGGGGATTCAAAATGATTTTTCCCAATTTGGATAGGGAACTTGTTAAACTGATGACAGTGCTAGAAATGGAATTCAGAACATTGCCTTATTGCATATAAACTTGGAAGTCTCCCAACAATGTTTTAGCCTTATTTATAAATCTTAAAGATCACAAGTCAATATGCTGTTACAAACAAATTGTGGAAAGTAACTATATCCATCCTTGTTAAAAACCTCAAATAAATGGACATAAAGAAGAGATTAAGCCATAGTTTCTCAACTTCCGATTGAGAAACAACTAGGAATCAATGTTGTTGGGATGAGGATTATCTATGTAAGAGAGTCGGTGTTTTTAAGGGAATTAGACTGTGAATACCTAACAACATTATTTGACAATGTCGATTCTTAATATATAAACTACATGTAAAAGATAGCTAGAATGCTTACAATTATAGTGGACGATTCCATGAGTCATGCTTATTAAACTGCTTCAACCATGAATACATGATACTAGAAATCATTCAAGCATCTTTAAATGTCAACTGTTGGAATAGAATCGAAGGACAATTCTAACCTACACGCCTATGACCATACTAGTAATGTTCGTCTAAGCACCTAGGACATCCTAACAACTTTGGGTGAAGACAACTTTAAGGACATCAAAGTAATATACCTAAAGTATATTACTACTATGTAATGATGCATAATTGTTTATGTTATACCAATTAGTGATATAGATCAATATTCTACATTTATTATATTGTAATTAATGATAGTTATACATATTCTTGAAGGTCATGACTTATCAAACCTTACATGTATTTATACATATCCATTGTAATCATTTTATCATCAATATGATATATTCATATGATAAATAATCATTATTTAATATGGATCATTGTAATCATTTTATCATCAATATGATATATTCATATAATAAATAATTATTATTTAATATGGATATATGAGATTACTTATGCATTCATGGAAGTGAACCACCTTGTTCACTTCAATTGGTATCACATCAGTTATTCCATTGACCAATAGTCAATTTTAGTTTTATTGTGGTAATAAAAATTTACCAAAAAAATAAAAAAGGAAAAAAAGAGAAAAAAAAAAAGTTATACTATAACTCCAAGCTTGTGGCCCACTCTTTATTTGGACAATAAGGAATGATCCAAAATCAAAAGATTCCATAGTTGACATAAGTAAAGTGAATTGACACATATTTGGTAAGAAAAGGTCACTGAAGGAAAGTTTTCAAGTGCTTTTAAAGAGCATGTGAAGAAGCATTAGGTCAAATAACTATTCCATAGTTGGCATGAGTAAAGTGAATTGCCACATACATGGTAAGAAAATGTAATTAAAAAAAACGTTTCCAAGTAGTTAATCAAAGTCAAATAACTATTCCATAGTTGGCATGAGTAAAGTGAATTGTCACATACATGGTAAGAAAATGTAATTAAAAAAACGTTTCCAAGTAGTTAATCAAAAGATTACATAGTGTAGTATAACACAAGTTTTAGAAATACAAATCTATCTTTAAGTGGAGTATAAGTCAAGTTTTAGGCATTGTGAGAAGTCACTAATTAATACAAGTCTATGAATTAGGATAAGTTTTATAGATGTATTGGTAACTTGAATAACGTGAAAAGTTGTAATTGAAAAGTGAATAATGTGAAAATATTGGTAAGAGGTACAAGTATTAAAATGATATAAAAGGGACTGATAACTTGACATTGGTGGCATTTTTTATGTTGAAAAGGTTGATAAGAGAGAGTATTAGCACGGAAAAAAGACTTTTTGAACATGAAGATTGTCGGATCGCGCTCTGCTAGGGTTTGATAGCCTACATGCTCCCTCCCCTACGGTGTCAGACCTCCTAACGCTTAGAACTGGGATCCACTTCTACTAAAGATAAAGATCAGCCTGTCTTCGTAGAATGAGCTCAAACGGGGGGGTGAAAACCCCCTCTTACAGAAATGCTACAACCAATGAAATGGATGGAATTAGAGGCTGATGACCATCCTTTGAACCACCGCCGCACCTCAGAGATCACCTGCTCCAAGAGGAGCAAGGCTCAGGGAAAAACATGGAAATGGAAGTTGAATCGTCACATACAAACGCATCTTGTAACTGGGAACCTGAGAAATGCATCTCTCAAGCGCCAACTGCACCAAAATATGTGATAAAATCCACCAGGGTGGGCGAACACACCCAATTCATGAAAGATCATGCCTTGATCAGAAAATTCTTAGGGATCTGGCCCTCTGAGAAACCTTACGAGATGGATTAAAAATTGGTGAAACCCAAAAGGCGACTATGAGCTTCAACTAAGTTCGAAGGGTTTCTTTACAATCATTTTCTATAGCCTGGAGGACAAAGATCAGGTATTTGAAAATGGCCCCTACTTCTACAACTCAGCCGGGTTGTATCTAAGGTTTTGGATGGATCGTTTCTACCTAGAAAAGGAAGACTTTGCATGCATCCCAGTTTGGATCCACCTATACTCTCTACCTCAGGAAGCAGGGATGATTTTAAGGATGCAAATTTATTTTAAAATGTAGAAACCTTGGCAAATCTTACTAATCCTTCATATGCCAACTATAAAATGTTTGGCGATTGTTTTGTAAAAATATTCAAATTTCTAAGGATTTTATATAGTTTGTATAAAATTTTGACGATTTTTAAGGCAAAATAATTTTATCCTATAGAATTTGGGTGAATCATTTTAGAATAGAGAATCGTTTTTTTGGAAAAACCTTGGAAAATTAGCCCATGAGCGAAATTTATCCCCTAAAATCATCCATGCCAGGAATTTTGGCTCGAAGAAATCTTAATGGTCATTGGCAATACACCAGGAAGGTATGTAAAATCTTCATAAGCCACAAAGAATAGAAGATACACATCCTATGCACGGATCTGTGTTTATATGAATATCTCCAAAGCCCTCCCCGACTTAGTTACCGTAGAATATCAAGACGAGGAATGGATTCAGACCATAGATTATGAACACATTCCCTTCAGATGTTGGAAATGTCACGAACATGGACATCTCTTCAGATACTTCCCCCTCAATGCACCAACCCGACCAATAGCAGAGGAGAAACCGAAAGACGACTACGCTCAAGTGTAGGGATGCAGGAAACCGCCTTCGAAAAAATCCATTCAAACGGGAAGCCAGAATATTCCCACTAGCAACTCCTTCGACGCACTTAGCAACCTACTAGAGACAAAGGAAGTTGAAAACCCCCACAAAACAACAGAACGAAGAAACGACAAAGACAAAGGTAAAACAAAACAAACCCTAGATCAAGTCCTAGATAAAATCTTAAGTCATGATCCCCAAGCTCAAATGGTACCAGGAAAAGACTCAAAAGAAGGTGGAGACACCATAATGCAGATAGATGAAAGTTAACTCGATGACATTGACCTCGACAAACTCGAGGAAGCTCTCAACATGAAGGAACTGCAATCCATTCCAGTGGAGCAACTAAGAAAGGTACACAAGGTTTTCATTGATTCCACAGCGGGTTCCACTTCTCTCTTAGGAATCCACCTGGAGCTGGATCTAGACCCCAAGCAAAACCAAAAAGAGGGAAAACGACGTGGATGCAAAACTACTCATCAATTGATCAAAGAGGTAGGTAACTTTATGATTAACTCAGTTCAAATGCAGCGCCTCACTGAAGGATTTTTCTCCCCCCATGCAAATCAGTATGATGAAGATCATCACGTGGAATATCATAGGCCTCAATGGAAAATCCAAACAAAGGATTCTTCGCAATTGTGTCAAAGAAGAAGATCCAAACATGTTTTTACTACAGGAAACCAAATGTGCAGTAGAAATGGCAGAAGAAATATTCAAGAGATGTTGGAGGCACTGTAACTTCATTTACACAAACTCCAAAGGGGCAACAGGGGGTTTATCCATCCTCTGGAACCCAACCTCAGTTATTTTGGAACCAACTTTTTCAACGGTAGGCATGCTCACAACAAATTACCATGCTATTGACTTAAGCAAAGCAAGGGTCACTACCAATGCTTATGGCCCTCATCTCACCCAAGGGAAGGATCACTTCCTGACCAATCTTTCTTATATAAAAACTCTAATAGGACAAGAACGATGGATACTAGGAGGGGATTTTAACATCATCCTTACCCTAGAAGAAAAAAGTGGCAGCTTGAAACGTTTGGACCAAGACAACAGTAAGTTTATCCATCTCATAGATAGCCTCAAGCTAATTGACATTGAGACCATAAATGGATCCTTTCCCTGGTCCAATAAGTGGGTAGGCTCACAACACATATCCAGCTGATTGGATTGTTTCCTAATTTCAGAAAACCTAATGCTTGAGGGCCCTCTAATTGAAGCCAACATTCTTCTGAAATCAATCTCAGATCATTGGCTAGTCCAGCTATGGGTAGATACAATTGCCACACCCAAGTACAAACCCTTTCGCTTTGATAAATTCTGGCTAACTCACCCAGACTTCCCAAAGCTCTCTCATACATGGTGGTCCAAAGAAGAAATCGTGCATGGTACTCGGATGTACAAATTCCAGCAGCACCTAAAAATTTCAAGCAACAGCTTCGGGACCGGAAAAGAATGTCTTTGGTAATATTTTCCTAGCACATAAGGCCCTAGAACAACAACTAGAGGACATTCAGCATGAATCCATCATCTCAAGCTATTCATATACCTTGCTACAGGAGGAGGCGATCCTGAAAAAACAACTTGCAGATCGTCACAAGCAGGAGGAGATCCTTTGGAAGCAGAAGTCTCAAGTGCAGCGGTTAAAGGAATGGGAAAAACACACATAGTTCTTTCACCGCTCCATGATCCACAAACGACACATCAACCGTATTACAAAGCTTGAGGATGCACAAGGAAACACACTTCTGGATCATGCAGAAATTGAAAAAGAATTAGTTACCTATTACAAAGAGCTTCTTTTAGAACCTCCAATTGATAGAATGCCTACCATCAATAGGGAAACCCAACATATTCTATCCCTAATTACTCCAGAGCAGAACATAGCTTTAATGAGACCGATATCACAGAAGGAAGTTGATCATGCTATAAAGGAAATTCCCTGATGGAAAAGACCCTAGGCCAGATGGTTTCACTACTGACTTCTTTCACCACTATTGGTTGTTGATTCGAGAAGAGGTTTTGAAACTTATGGAGGAATCCATAACATCAGGATAGGTGCTCTTGACCCTCAATGCTACTTTCCTTACCCTGATCCCAAAAGAGGAATGTGTCACCAACCCAAAGCAGTTTATACCGATAGCGCTCTACAATGTCATTTGCAAGATCATCATAAAGGTAATTTCTCTCAAACTTAAGCCCATTCTTCCATTCATTATCTCTAAGGAACAATCTGGATATGTAGAGGGATGACTTATCATGGATAACACAATCTTGGTTCACGAGGTGATTCACTCACTCAAGAACACATGCACCCCATGTATGCTCATAAATCTTGACCTTTCTAAATCTTTTGATAAGATTTGTTGGTAGTACATGCATTCTCTTCTATCAACCTTTGGGTTTAGTGAAGACTAGATAGCCTGGATCATGAAACTCACCTCCTCAATTTTTTTCTTTATCCTAGTCAATGACATCCCCTCTAGTCCTTTTTCCTCCTCTATAGGCATCCATCAAGGGGATCCACTTTCCCTCTTCCCCTTTGTAATCATGGCAGAAGGTTTAGGGTGATGTTTATCTTCCTCAATCTCGAATGGTTCACTACAAGGGCTCCCGATCCATGGACTCTAGCTCGTTGCTTCCCATAGCCAATTTGTTGATGATACAATGCTTATGAACATCCCCACAACCAGGGAAACCGTTAAACTCTGAACCATCCTCACTGACTTTAGTGACACCTCAGGCACTACTTACAATTTGGAAAAGTCTCAGTTTTTCTTCTTCAACACTCCCTCTGCAATTCAACAACACATTTCCCACCTCCGAGGCATCCTGCGTTTCTCCCTTCCATCCAATTACCTGGGTTTACCCCTGATAGACTCACCAACACGAAATATTTCCTTGTACTCCCTAATTCTCTCAATATTTGATTGCCTCAATTCTTGGACCTTCAAATCCTTAATATCTCTATCAAGATCATCCTCTTAAAAGCAGTGCTTCAAGTCATTCCGGCCAACATGTTCTCAACTCTTGCAACACCACAAACTGTCATAAAAAACATTAGAAACCTCCAACAAAATTTCCTCTGGCATGGTCACAAACAAGGGAAAAAATGTGTCTGAGTTGGGAAAATATCTGCAAACCTACTTCCTTGGGAGGATTGGGTCTCCATGACCCAAGAAAGCTCAACAATGTCATGGGAGAAAAAATCTGGTGGCACTGGCTAAAGTACCCAAAGGAACTCTGGAAGCAAAAATATACCCCCCAACTCCCGCAAGAGAAACTCATTTGGCTTGAGGAGTAGATCCATGGCTCTAATATTTGGAATGCAGCTTGGCGAAACTGCCCACTCATCCAAAGACATGCTTTTTGGGAAGTGCGGAATGGCCACTATGCCCAATTCTGGATAGACGCTTAGCAGAAACTTCCTCCATTGCAGACGATGGATATATTACCTCCTTATAAAGACCACATACAAGGGCCGAGGCACCTCAAAGTAGCAGATCTCTGGCTTAATTTCCCTCATCAACCCCCTTGGCGTAGTTGGAAACTGCTCCCACAAGATCAAAACCTTTTGAAAAATCTTTATGTGCAACATTGGCAAGTAACAATAAGAAACATGAAGATCTGGATTAGTGAGGAGAAGGATATTCTTCATTGGGGGTATACCCCCCTAGGAACGTTCACAATTAAGGAAGCTTATCAACTCCAAGAAAATTTTCACAAGCGGCTAAAAGATCACATCTGGCGCATAATTTGGAAAACCAAACTCTGGCCAAAGGTTTCCACCTTTCTCTGGCTCTTGGTTCAAAACCACCTCTTAACCTGGGATAACCTCAAGAAGCAAGGATTCATTGGACCCTAAATTTGTTACCTATGCCAGCAACAGGAAGAAACAATGGAGCACATATGTAATCAATGCCCGAGTAGCAATATGATCTGGGATCAAGTTGCGATAATCATGAGGCAAACCAAAAAAGATAGGAAAAATGTCATGAGCACTATCGGATACTGGGGCTCGGGGGATTTTAAAATCCCACTCCTGACAAAATTTGAAAACTCTTGCCAGGATTTATAGTGTGGCAGCTCTAGAAAGAAAGAAACCAACACATATTCCATTCCCAAGCCTCCACTCCCTCAATAATCTGGTCAAATATCATCGAGAGAATTTGGGAAACTATTCAAGTTCAATCCTGGACCCAGGATGACATTCCCACTGAACCTCTTGAATCCCTCATCTTCTCCTCCTGGAAGCTGATAACTCCCAATGCTTCTCTCTCTCTTTCTCTGCTCCCCTAAATCCCACCTCCCGAAGCCCCTCCACTTGGAGTTGTCCACCCACTGGTTTTTGGAAGCTGAACTTTGATGGGGCCTCTAAGGGAAATCCTGACCCAACCATATTTGGAGAAGTCATCAGAGACAACACAGTGAAAATCCAATACCTCAGAGAGAGATTTCTAGGGCATGACATGAACAACTCAACAAAAATTTGGGGTCTCATCAGGGGAATTCAATTGGCCTTAGATCTCAACTTACAACCCCTCATAATTGAAGGAGATTCAAAAATAATTATCTCGCTAGCAGCCAAAATCATAAACTGCATAGATCCAGAAAAAATCACTCCCAACTGGTGCCTCCTAGGCCCTTTATCTTATTTGCAAGCCTTATTACATCCCTCCCTCACTCTCATCACTTCTCACATAAGACATGAGGCCAATAAAGTATCCAAAAAACTAGTTAATGAGGGAGTTACTACATAAGTAGAAATCCTCATTCTTAATGCCCAAGATCATCCTGATTCACGGTTGTTAAAACATTTCCAAAATATATCTCTTCACAACTTCCTACCCCCGGATGGGGTGACACCTGGCGAGAACATGCTACATAGCACTCTCATGATGAGTATAGTTAAATCCTACTCGTCGATTTTGCATTCTCCACCTGCACTCTCCATCCGAGTAATCTGATCCTCTATTAAATTCCTTCCTTCCACAACCAATATTCCCTTCATTTCCTCTGTCAATTATCTTCCCCTTGAGTTCATCTTTTCCATGCCTCATGAGAGAGGCAATTCCAAACACGGGTTGGCTTACTACAGTAGAGTAGGAAGGCATCGACACATAGGACCACCTTCTCTCTTTCCCAATCTAGGAAGCAACTCTGCTCGCTCTCTTAACTTTGGCCAAAATTGGTGTGAATATTCCCAACCTGAGTTTCATTCACTTGACCCTGAGATAAACTATGGAGGGTGCATAGTGGAGGAGGAGATTCTTCCCAACTGGAAAGAGAAAACCATGGATCAGATTGTTAGAAAAGAAGGATCAGGGAGCAATAAAATAAAACAAATGCGTAAATAAAACACATAAGATACACATTACAATAGAGGCACATATATACGTGGTTCACCCAATTCACCCAGTGTGGTCTACGTTCACCAGAGAATTGTCCAGGTCCTTCCTTTATTATTATACAACAAATGAAGAGATACAACCTACATCACACCCGCTATAACTTCCTCTTCTTTCTCTCACAATCTCCTCTCTCAGAATACAAATTCACAATAATCCATAGCCACAATACATTTCCATCATAAAAGAGGGTTGGCTTCTAGGGAAAAAAACCCTAACATAACTTCTACCATCAGATCTGCGACCTTATAATGAACAGTCCAGATTTACTATGAAATTACAATATACATTCTTCATGGGGTATAAACACACTTGAAAACAAAGACCTCTGAATCAGGAAGATAACCAGGCTCCACAACCAACAATCTCCCACTTGGATACTGATCTCAACAACTCCATCGTTGTTGTATCTGTTGGACTATGATCCTTCTTGGACTTGGAAAATTTCTCATCTTCACCTTCATGCTTGAAGACCAACTGAAACTGAGAAGGAACTCATTTTATCCCTAGTTACTCTCTTTTTTAACATGTTTGCAGGATTCTAGCTAGTGTGTATCTTTTCCAACTTCAAATATCCATCTTCAAAGATGGATCGTATGAAATGGTACTTGAGTTGTATATTCTTAGTCTTTGAATGGAAGATTGATTTCTTTACAAGATGAATGGAATTCTCACTGTCACAATACAACCTTCTATTCTCCTGCTTCTTTTTTAATTCCTCCATAAACCTCTGTAACCAAATCATCTCTTTACCAGCCTCTGTAGCAATAACATACTCTGCCTCTATTGTTGAAAGTGCAACAACTTTTTTGCAGTTTTGAAATACAACTTACTGTTGTTCCACCTATAGTAAAAACATACAATGTGGTGCTTCTCTTGCTATCTTTATCACTTGACATATCCGAATCAACATATCCCTGTAGAATAGCATCTGAACCTCCAAAACATAATGCATGAGTAACATTACCTCTCAAATACCTAAGATTCCACTTTACTGCCTCCCAATGGTCTTTACCTAGATTGTTCATGTACCTACTCACAACTCCCACTGCATGTGCAATATTTGGTCTTGTGCAAACCATCACATACATCAATATGCCAACTTCTGATGAATAATGGACCCTAGACATGTATTCTATCTCATCATGTGTCTTGGGACACATTTCCTTAGTTAATTTGAAATAGCTGGCCAAAGGTGTACTAATTGGTTTTGCATTCTTCATTCTAAACCTCTCCAACACCTCTTCTATGTACTCACCCTGAGACAATGTCAATTTGCGATTTTTCCTGTCTCTTGTCATTCTCATACCAAGGATTTTCTTTGCAACACCCAAATCCTTCATTGCAAATGAATTAACTAATTTCTTATTGAGCACATTTATATCCTGCATATTAGACCCTGCAACAAGTTTGTCATCTACATATAATAGCAAGATAATATAACTTCCATTTTCTAGCCTTTTAAAATAAACATAGTGATAATAATGAAATCTACTATAACCTTGTTCTGTCATAAACTTGTCAAAATTCAAATACCGCTGCCTTGGAGCTTTCTTTAGGCCATACAAGCTCTTCTTCAACCTGCATACCAAATTTTCCTTCCCTTTGACCTCATACCCATGTGGCTACAACATATAAATCTCTTCCTATAAATCCCCATGGAGAAAATTTGTTTTTACATCTAACTGTTCAAGATGCAATTCTTCTACTACCACAAGACTTAAAATAGTCCTAATTGAATTCATTTTACCAACATGAGAAAATATTTCATCAAAATCTATACCTTTATTTTGTGCAAACCCCTTTACAACAAGTCTATCCTTGTACCGCTTTTTGCCTACATCTTCTTCCTTCAACTTGTAAACCCATTTATTCTGCAATGCTCTTTTTCCTGCAGGCAACTGAACCAAGTCTCAAGTCTGGTTATTTACTAGGGAATCCATTTCCTCTTTCATGCCTTGCTCCAACTTCTTTTTGGTGTCTACCTGCATTTCCTCTTCATAACATTCTAGTTCACCAAAATCAATCAACAATAAATAATATAATGAAGGAGAGTATCGTTCAGGGGGTCTACTTAACCTGGTAGATCTTCTAACAACACTTGCAGGAGTTCGAGGTACATGTTTCTCTTGTTGTTGTACATTTTGATTTTCTGGTACCTTTGGAATTTTTTTTCCAGTGATCTCATCAAGCACTGTGTATTTTGGTTTTTCTTTTTCTTGTATCTTTCCCTGCAATTGATCTTTTTACACAACTTTCTCATTGAATATGACATCTCTACTCCTAATTATTTTGTGATTTTCATAATCCCATAAGCAATAACCAAAATGATTAACACTGTATCCAATAAAGGTACATTTCTTGTATTTTGCCTCAAGCTTTGTTCTATTTTCTTTATCAATATGGACAAATGCTTCACAACCGAAAGTCTTCAAAAAAGAATAGTTTAAATTTTTACCTGTCCATGCCTTCTATGTAATTCCACAATCCAAAGAGTTTGAAGGTCCTCTGTTTATTAAGTAAACAACAATATCTACAACATCTGCCCAGAACTGTAAGGAAAAACCATAATGTAATCTCATACTCCTTTCACGCTCCATGATTGTCTTGTTCATCCTTTCCGACACACCATTTTCTTGTGGTGTTCCTGGAACTTTCTTCTCTCTATGAATCCCACGGTATGAACAATAATCATCAAACTCCTTGCTGCAATATTCACCTACATTTTCTGATCTGAGACACTTCAACCTTTTTCCTGTCTCATTCTCAACAAAAACTTTCCATTTCTTAAAAGTATAAAAAATATTAGATTTTTGTTGAATGCAATAAACCCAAGTTTTTCTAGTTGCGTCATCAATAAAAGTAACATAATAATGAGAGCCACCAAGAGATGATACTTGATTTGGTCCCCATACATCTGTATGCACAAGCTCTAATCTTTCACTCTTCTTTTCTTTTCCGACTCTGAGAAATCTGGCTCTCTTTTGTTTTCCATAAACACAATGTTCACAGAAATTCAAATCAATTTGTTTAAGATCTGGCAACAAATTTCTTTTGTGAAGTATCTGCATCTGCTTCTCACTCATGTGTCTAAGCCTATGATTCCACAGTGCTATATCCACTCCTGTAGAAGCTAAAGAGATAGAAGAGTCAATATTACCAGTACATAAATACAATGTACCTACCTTCTCTCCTTTTTCTATCACCAATGATCCTTTGGTGACCTTCCACACCTTATCTGTAAATATGGATATACAGCCTTCACTTTCCAACTTCCTGTTGAAATTATATTTTTCCTTAGATCTGGAACATGTTTTACCTCTTTCAACAACCATTGGTTTCCATTCCTTTGCTTTATTTTTACCTTTCCCATTCCAACAATTTTGCATGGTGCATCATCACCCAGATGAACCTGTCCAAAATCACCTTGAACATAATCTAGAAAATGTTTCCTATGGTGTGTGGCATGAAATGAAGCCCCTGAATTTAATACCTAAGACTCATAAATATTATCTACAGAAAGAATCAAAGCATCTTGTAACACATCACCTATTACATTTTCTTTTTGATTTTTCTCTTGCTGTCCATATCTTTGTTTATTTGGAACTCTGCAATCTTTCTTCAGATGTCCTTTCTTCTCACAATTCTATCACTCTATCTTTCCTAGTATGGATTTGGATATTCCCTTCCTAGAATTCTCGTGGTTCCCTGAGCCCTTTCCTCTATCCTTTTGTCTTCCCTTTTTCTCCATGTTTAGCACATTACCCGATGTCTCACCTATGCTTTTCCGTTACATTTCCTCGCTAAGGATAACACCAACAACATCATCAAATTTTAAAGTATTTGAACCAGAGACAGAGTCACTTACAACCATGACCAAGCCATTCCAACTTTCTAGCAATGAGCACACGATTAGAAGAGCCCTCACCTCATCATCAAAGTCAACTTTTACAAAACTTCGTTGATTAGTAACCATATTCAATTCATTTAAATGATCTGCAACAGACCCACCTTCTGACATCTTCATATTAAATAATCTATTCATTAGAAATACCTTGTTGGACACTGAGGGTTTTTTCATACAGTTTAGCCAATGCGTCCATCAGCTCCTTCGTTGTCTTTTCTTTTGAAATATTGAAATCCACTGACATTGTCAGGCTCAACCATATCGTTCCTAGTGCCTTTATGTGAAGAACCTCCCATTCTTCGTCCTTCATGGCCATCAACTTCTTCTCTATTCCACCCAATGGTAGGAATAGGTCCTTCTGATATAAATAATATTTCATTTTCATCTTTCATAACTGGTATTTTTGGCTGTTAAATTTCTCGATCCTAAAATTTCCATCTTCCGCCATTGCTCCCACTTGAACCAAGAACCCTCTTTTCCTGTGAGTTACCTTTCACTCTGATACCATATGTTAGAAAAAAAGGATCGTGAATCAATAAAATAAAACAAATGTGGAAATAAAACACAGAAGATACACAATACAATAGAGACACATATATATGTGGTTCACTCAATGTGGACTATGTCCACCAGAGAAGTTTCCAGGTCCTTCCTTTATTATTATCCAACAAATGAAGGGATACAACCTACAACACACCCGCTGCAACTTCTTCTTCTTTCTCTCATAGTCTCCTCTCTCATAATACAATATTCACAATAATCCATAGGCGCTATACATTTCCCTCATAAAAGAGGGCTCCCTTAGAGGGCAAAAAACCCTAACATAACTTCTACCATCAGATCTGCGACCTTATAATGAACGGTCCAGATTTACTATGAAATTACAATATACATTCTTCATGGGGTATAAACATGGCTGAAAACAAATACCTATGAATCATGAAGATAATCAGGCTCCACAACCAACACAGACAACACTAATGGGCACCAGTTTCCCCTTAAATTCTCTCGAGATAGCCATACGAGGTTGTATGGTGGAGGAGGAAATCCCTCCACTGATGCAGGATAACTTCAAGGACGAAGCATCCCCCAATGATGAAGAACCGTGGATAAAGTGGGGTGATTGTTGGAGCACGAAGGAGACCCATAGAGAGATACACACAAGCACACAAGCTCACCCAAATTTGGGATGCCATAATTTACCCATCTCTTGCAGGCTCACAAAGGACCATTTAGTGCTAATTTTCAAGATGAGAAAATATTTGGTCGAATAACTTCACAACCAGAATGTCCTCAACAAAAGCCTAGACATTATGTTCGAATCCCTGTCAAGAGAGCCTGCGAAGAGCCGTTGCCCAACACGCTGTCAATCATTCTCCTTCATAGTTCTCCATGACGAAATCTTGGGTTCGCCTCACATCTAGTTTCTTTACTGTTATATTTATGGTTTTATCTAGAATGTATTTTTTTGAAAACAGACTATGGTTCACCAGTTGGCCCTTGAACAATGTCAGCGACCTATTCTGGTTTCCATGCACGTGACAGAATAGGCGACAGGTTTTGATGTATTTTCAGACATGTGTCACTTTTTTGACAGCGTAAGTTAATGCAATCTTTTTTATTTACAAAAAAAAATGATATAAAAGGTGGAAATATTAAGGTTTATAAGATATTTATTGTTAAAGTAAATAAATGGTGAATGTATTTAAGTTCTTAAGATATATTCTTAAGAAGGTCAAATATTATTATTAAACATATATTCCATGGTTCAATTAAGGGTTACAAAATTAATCCCTTTGTTTCAATCAAGAGAAAAGTGATTTAAGTATAAGTCTAAAAAAAGTGAGAAGTACAACCTAGTGTGAAGGATAAAATATAAGGTTAATCATTATTTAACTCCAAGTCAAATTTTCGTTAAAAATAATATATAAAGAATTATAAAGTGTATCAAGTTAAATTTAAATTTCAAAATTGAAGGCATTATTTGAGACTTGTAAGGATATATTGGTATGAAGTTGTGCAAAATATTTTGAAAAAATGGATTTTAATAAAGAGAAGGAAGGAAAGTTTTCTAATATGGATTTGGGATTATCAAAATTTGAAGGGACTATTCAAAGAAAGGATATTATCATTGATATTTTTCTACTAAATAAGGAAATCATATTAACGTCAATTTGGTGAATCAATTGTTAATTCCAGAGTCAAGTATATTCCTAAAGAAAGACACTAGTGGCAAGGAGCAAGTTGAAATTTAGAACTTACAATTTTT
>ML779421.1:1076397-1107533 GCA_009831015.1 Picea engelmannii
AAGAAAAATAATCTAGATAAAAATTGTCCCTATAATAATTTAGAACAAGATATTTATAATTTGAAAAATGAAGGTAATATCCTCCTGCTAGGAGACTTTGATGCTAGGACTGCAACTAAACAAGCTACTATTTTAAGTGATGAATCCAACCATAATCCTTTATGGCTAGATGAGGACCTTGTTTTATCTAATAGCCACAAAAGAAGCTTTGAAGACCTAATTGAGAATTTGTTCGGTATTGAGTTGGTTAAGCTCTGCAGCTCTCAAGACCTAATAATTTGCAATGGAGTAATGAAGTGGCCAAACTCCAACCAAATGACATGTATTCATGGGCTAGGTAGTAGTGTTGTAGATTATGTGATATCTGATATCCTCATTTCCAACCAAATAGAAACTTTTGACCTTTTAAATGACCATGAGCCTGACTCTGATCATAAACCTTTAACCCTAACTCTAAAATTTTCCATGCATAGGAGCACCATTGAAGAGAGTTATGATAATCAAAGGAATTTGTGCTTTGACAAAAGTAAAGTTGACATTTTCTTAAAGGATTTAACTGGTAAATTAAACCTCCTAACTTATAAGGACAACAATGAAGAACTCTATCATAAGTTTACAACTACCCTTTCCACTTCTATTAACAAGTTCTCTTTCGAGGTGTCCTATAAAAAGAATAATAGAACAACCAACCCTCAGTATGATAAAGAATGTAAAATTGCTAGGAAATCCATTAGGGATGCTTCTAATGATCCCTTAAAACTCGATAAGAGCAATACATACAAAGCCCCAATTAAAAGGAAAAATACATACTATATCAATAAAATGCAAGAGCAACTTTCAAAATTATACAAGTTGGATCCTAAGAAGTTCTGGAGCCAAATTCTAAAATACAATACTAAAGAAAATAATAGGATTCCCTTAATGTATTAGAATTCCTACCTTAAAAGTCCTTACGAGTTACCTAATGCCATGGACACCATTCCTATTGTCCCTACAAAGGAAGAAGTTTTTTCTTTAGATGACATAGAGTTCGGGGTTAAGTGGCTCGCAAATGGAAAAACTAAGGATATTAAAGGCTACCAATCTGAAATTTTTAAAATCGGAGGGCCAATCCTTATCCCTCACATACACAAGCTCTTCAATTTAGTAGTCAAGCAGGGCTTCCCTAAACCCTGGACGCAAAGCCTCATTGTTCCTATTTTTAAAAATGGGGATAGAAACATTTCCTCTAATTATAGGACCATTATGATTAGCCCGATTTTAGCCAAGCTTTATGGAATTATTTTGGAAAATAAAATTAGCATTTGGCTAGACAGTCACGGTAAAAGAGAAAAAGGCCAGGCTGGATTTAGGAGATATCATTCAACTGTGGACCATCTTGTTACCTTTAGGATCATTGCAGAGGAGTTTCACAATACTAAAACCAATCTTTTTTGTTGTTTTGTCGACTTTAGAAAATAACTTGCCATGGTTCCTAGGAAAAATCTTTGGAATAGGTTGGAAGAGATAAACGTGCCTCTCAAGTTGAGGGATGCTACAATAAGGATGTATGAGAATGTTATTGCTAATTTTAAAAACATTGATGGCTGGTCAAAAGAGATTAACTGCAATATTAGAGTCAAATAAGGTTGTCCCTTGTCCCCTACCCTTTTTGGCATATACATTGATAAGTTAGAAGAATGCTTGGAAAAAGCAGGTTGTGTCATCCCTACTCTCACTGGTATAGTCATCAATATTCTTCTTTATGCCGATGATATCGTTCTTATGGCAAGGAGTCCCTATGATATTGAAAACCAACTAAGAATCCTCAAGGATTTTTGCTCCAATATGGGTATGACTGTTAATACTGATAAGACTAAGGTCATGATTATTAAATCCAATAAGATCCCTTATGATACCTTTGTATATGACAACAACAAATCGAAGGAAGTGAATTCATACAAATATCTTGGAATTGATATTCACCACAAGTTCAATTGGAATTATAGCATTGAGAAAAGGATTATCGGGGGATGAAAATCTTATTATGGGCTTGAAAACAATTGTAAATCAGTTGATCTTTGGAGTTGGGATAAGAAGAAACTCCTCTTTGAGACTCTGGTTATGCCTGCTATTCTTTATGGATGTGAAGTCTGGGGTTGTAGTATCTCTCGTGAATCCTGGAGAAAGATAGAACAAATACAAAAGAATTGTATAACCTATAATCTCAAAATTAAAGGAAATACGCCCTATCCCATCCTCCTCTTAGAAACAAGCCTCTCCCCCATTGAGAACATGGCTATGACTAGATACCTAATGTATAAGAACAAGTTAAACAACATGGAATACAAGAGGCTACCTAAAATTGCTTCAAAATCAAGTCATAATCACCATCGACTCAAGCGAGGATGGCATAAAGACGCCCAATCTTGGATAAACTATTGGGAAATCATGGAAGAAACCATTTTGCAGAATAAAGATACTATTAAAAAAAACGTCAAATCAAAATTTAAGGAAAAAATGTGGTGTGATAAAATTTAGAGGAAAAAATAAAATTAAGGTATCATAAAGATGTAATCAACCCTAATCTAGAAGATCAAAATTATCTATCTGTTTTGCCAAGTGTAAAGAAAAAAATAATCTTTGCTAAGATAAGAACAAATTCTCACGAGCTCCATAGTGAAATTGGGCATTGGTCAATTCCTAAAATGCCATGGGATGAAAGAGTGTGTCACCTTTGTGACACAAAGAAGGTTGAAGATGAAAAGCACTTTCTCTTAGATTGTCCAGCCTATACCCATATTAGATCTCATTTTCAAAACATTTATCACACTACCAACCTTCCTAACCTCTTAACTCAACAAAAGTATGGTGATCTTGGAAAGCTTCTCTTAATGATTTTCAAGCACAGAAACAAAATTCTAAAGAATCACAAGTAATAGCTTACCCTCTTAAGGTCCGATAGACCAATTCGGTCTTAGTGGATGTTACTCACCATCATCATCATAATTTAAAAAAAATGTTTAATACAAATATTTATTATAATATATATTTTTAATTTGTTTTATGAATTATTTATTATAATATATATTTTTTAATTTATTTTATGAACTATGTATATAAAAAAATTAAAATAAAAGTATTATTAGTTGAAAGTAAAAAAACATGCACAACTCATTTTCCTATTGGTGAAAGTCATTTTCTAAATTAAAAATTAGAAAACATTCTGTTGTGTGTCAGGTTTAAAAATTAGCCCTCCAAAATCTACTTTCCACTTCAATGGGATCCAAGGAGACTCGTTGGAATTGTTTAGAAGGTTGTTCTAATTTAATTTTGAGGACATATCCATGGGTTTCCGATATTTGGGGTATCATTTAAAATTTGAGAAGAGTTCGTTTGAGGACTGGAGGTGGCTTTTAATAAATTTTGAAAAGTGGATTAATCAGTGGTGCACTTGATGGATGACTCTTGGTGGCCAATACATCTTAGCAAAATCGATGGTTGAAACACAGTTTGTTTATTGGATGGCCTTGGCGGTGGTACCAGTCTCAGTGCTCTCAAAGATTCATAAACTTATATTTGATATTCTGTGGGTGGGAGGTGGTAAGACATAGGGTATCCATCTCTGTAGTTGGGAGATGTTAGAAAAACCCAAACACGTCGGTGGATGAGGTCTTCAGAATCTCTTTCTCTTTAATCGTGCCCTAGCAACAAATTCACTATGGTGTGCGTTGTTAAGGAAGGTATATGGAAAAAAATGATCAAGGATAAATAACTCCCATTTTACTCAGTGGAAACCTGGCTTAGGTCAGTATCACCTCTTCAACCAGTTGCATCGTAGATATGGAAAAACTTATTGAGGTCACTTCCTATCATTATTCGTTGGATCAGTTGGAAACCTGGGAATGGCACCTCCATTTTAATTGGGTTGGATAAAATCATGGGAATTGATAATTCTTCCCTGTTATCTCATGAGCTACGTGGGGCGCTAAAGGCATGCAACATTACTTATTTATATCAAGCCTCTGCACATGCCTCTTTGGGTTTCATAGAAAATTAGTGGAAAACCAGCGAGGAGTTAGAACTCTCCAAGAATCTGGTGGTCGAATGGTTATCCTACTGCAAGGCACTCATTCTCTCGAGAATTCAGTTACAGTCCATAGACGATTTTCTCATCTGGTCTGGGGGCGATCACTTTGGGGTCATGACAGTTAGAAATGTATATAACACGCTAGCTCTGGAATATTGGCCAAACAAAGTTACAGGTTGGCGCATGATTTTTTGGACTTGGGATATTGCACTCAAAATCAAATTGTTTATGTGGCTGGCGCTAGAGACTAAAATACTCTCATTGGATAACCTGAGAAAAAGAGGATGGGAAGGCCCGAGTGTATGTTCTTTGTGCTACAGGGAGGTGGATTATGTTTTCCATATCTTTGTTAGTTGTTCCTTCACACAACAAATTTAGAATTCCTTGTCTATTGAGTACAATTTCACCATAGTTTGGGAAGGTTATTCACTGTTACTTTGCTTTGGAAATTGGCAGAAGAAGGAAAAGGCTCCGTGTATTCTACTTGCAGTGATGTGCTGGTTTATATGGCTGATTAGGAATAAGTGCATCTTTGAGTCTTCTACACCTTCTGTCCAGGGAGATTTATTTCAGATTTTAGGTTTGATGGAAGGCCCAAGTGCTTGAATCCTTATCTCTCATATCCCCAAAAGGATAAGGAAATCCCCTGATCAATATTTTCCAAATATATGTTGGTTCTATGGTGCTACTCAAAATAATGGCACTCTGAGTGGAGTTGGAGGACTTATAAAAATTAGGGAGAACATTTCCTATAGGTGTACATTAAACTGCGGGATGGGATCTAATACCAGGGCCAAACTCCTTGGCGTATGGGCTAATTTAACTCTATCCCATAGAATTGACATTGACGAGCTTCAGGTTCTTGGGGATTCCAAAATTGTGGTGGACTGGTTAAACTAAAAGTGTAATCCGTTTGTTTCATCTCTTATGGGATGGATGGAGAAGATTAGGACTCTCATTCCTCTGTTCAAAGACTTAAAATTTGATCACATATATAGGGAAGAGAACGAGGATGTTGACTCTCTCTCGAAGAAATATTTTCAGGTCCTGGAAGGAAGGATTCATTTCTCCAAATGGTAGGATGTCTGGGAGGCCCCCCCTCTTTCACTCCACCTATATATTTGATTTAACTTGTGATTGGGGAAGCTTAGTTCACTTTCCTTTTTTGTGTATCTGATATCTTTTTGTATTTATGTCGATTCTAATGCAATTATACTACATTTTGGACTGTCACAAGGAGAAAGTCTGGATAGTTTACTTCGAGATTAGTTTTTGGATATTTGTATACACCTCTTCCAGATGTGGTGGTGGTAGCCTGCTGGTGAAGGTCACTAGTTGGCATTGTATTTTGAACACTGGTACTCTTTTTGAGAACACCATATATATAATATATATTGAGAAATTTTCTAAATACTTAAACTCATTTAGAAAGAAATAATTCTTTTATTACTTCGTAATGCACCATATATATTACTTTAAATGATTATTTTATTAAGCAGTAAGGTGTTTCATGTATATGTACCATATGTATTGATTTGATATGATGTGTAAACATATTTTAGTTGTCCAAATGAACCTTATATGGTTTAAACAGACCTTCTTAAAATCCAATATGTGATTTCGTTTTATTTTTATACACATTTATTGCTTCTGTGTCTATCTGAGACTTGCACTAATATCCTTTTATTAGAGGAATTTAAGAAACGTTTGGCTGGGAGTAAATATTTGGGCTTGAATCTTGTGTCCGAGGTAGGTTATTTATCGTCAAAATTAAGCTTGTAATTGGTATGACTGTATCTAGTTATCTCGCCACAAGAAAACCAATCCTTGTGTTGTGCTATGGTAAAATTTGTGTTGTGTTTTGCTATATATTTCTGAGAGAATTATCGAAAAAATTGTGCAGTCTTCTGCTATACTTTTTTTCTATTTTGATGAATAAATTGAGATTTTGTGTGCAAAATTGCATTGCATTTCATGTATTCACATGTTTTTATTTTGGCGAATAAATTGAGATTTTGTGTGCAAAATTGCATTGCATGCCATGTATTCACATGTTTGGTGGTTTTTTGGGATGAAAAACAACTTAGACAATTGCTTATGAATTCACTAGGGTTTCACGGCTCAATAGATGATGACATAGAGTTTAGTTGACAATAATTAAAAGCAATTTCTAGATAGAAGAGGGTTTTAGGGAAGTTTAAGTAATCATGAATATGCACCCACTTTAGTGAAGTAACTAAGTGACATCCTGAGATTGCAGAATGTCACTCTTGCTGGTGGTTTTTAGGAGGTTGGGGAAATATTGCTAGAGATGAGCGTTGAGATGTGACATGGGAATCCCATCAAAGACATGAGTTCCTCTAGCAAAGAAAGTGTGAGGATTTTAGAACTCGTCAAAGGAATCTTGATGAACAACAAAGGAGATAGGGAAAGGGATAGGTGGATAGGTGATGTGACATGTAGTAGTTGATAGCAGAAGCAGGGGACACCTAGAGTGGTATTCTGGAGGTGAATCCAACAAGAAATAAAGGAGGTAGGGGATAGGTGGAGAGAAAAGGAGGCAATGCTATTGGATGACAGGTTTTTCCTTGTTGACAGGTTTCAGGAAAAATTATTCCCTACATACATGCCTTCAACATAATTAAAGTATTTATACATGGACATGAATCTCTTCCCTTCAAACACATGCATTTTATTTTAAAGATCCATTCTCGTAATAATCAATTTCTATTAATAAATGAAATATGTAGGAATTGTAAAAATGCAGAGTGAAATGAACTCGCTAGAATGGTGGAAGCTTATCTCTGAGAAGATATGTGATGTTTGTGTGCATTCACAAGAAGTAATTACAATAAGGCCAAAATGCCTTTTAACATAAAGCATCAATGAGAAAAACCTAAACATCCAAAACCCTAACCCCAGAAGATGAAACTCCAAAAGGTTTGTGGGCTCCGATGTGGTTAGTTGATACATCAACTTCCCGTGGGAATACCTTTTTCATACGATATATGTTTGGGGTGCTCAGTATTCTGTTAGAAAGGTATAGATGAGAAGTACACATTTGGAACAACCCAGTAATGTCTTCAATTATCTACTCAACATTTTTGTGCCAAAAAACGTCGTTTAGGGCCTCAAAATGACTCAGAAGTTCAAAAAAAACAAAAACAGTAGAAATATTCCAAGATGGAAACTTTATTTTGAGCCATTGGAATAGGTGGGTGGCCACCAATGTCCACTTGGATCAGTCCTCCCCCCTTTGGAAGCGATGGTATCCATTGCGTTGAGTTCCCCCATCAAATGGGGAAACTTCTGCTGAACTTGAAGCTTGGTGAGCCGCTTGCCTAGATGCAGTAGTTGCCTTTCTTGGACAACCCTATAGAGTTAGGTCTTATGTTGGTGAGTGCCCTTAACCTATGTATCCATGTTCCAATCAATGGTGTGTTGTTCCCTGCAGTACAGGTTGAGATATGTAGGTTTCAACTTCTCTGCCACCTTTGATGTATCCAATAGTGGTGGAAAATATGGCTGAAGGAGGTCCACATTGAATATTGGGTGTAAGCCAAGGAAGGGGGGAATACTTAACTCAAAATCATTGTATCCCACAACCTTGGTGATGGTGTAAGGTCCATATCCAAGTGGATGTTGCTTCTGACAGGTTCATGTAAGGCACTCTTTTTGCAAATGCAACCAAACCTTGTTTCCCACCTAAAACTTGTGTGGAACCTGATGTTGATCATGGAACTTCATGTACTTAGCATTGGCTTTCTGTAAAATATCATGGAACTATTGGTGGATGTGTTGAATATGTTCAATGAATTTGGTGGCTTTGTTGGCCTTAAATTGAGCATGGGAATATTTTTCTTATGTGGACACAAGGGATAGTGATACATCAATGGGACCCAATGGTTGAAATCCCAGTACCACTTGAAAATGGTGGTCAGTCAAGCTATGGAGGGCTCTGTTGTAGTTTTGTTGAACATAAGGAATGATCTCATCCCATGTGAATGTATTCTTGGAGTTGTACATGTGTAAGATATGCACGATCATCCTATTGACGACCTCTACCTATCCATCAGTTTGGGGGTGGAAAGTAGTGGATTTGGTGAGCTTGGTGTCTAACAGTGACCAGAGGCTCGACCAAAATGTACTCAAGAACCTATTATCTTGATTTGATATGATGGTATGTGGTAGTCCAAGTGTATCCACACAGGCTCAAAAAGAGCTTAGCAGTGGCCTCGACTATGATACTCTTCTTGTAGGCTATCAGAATGGCCTTGTTAGAGAATCAATCCACAACCAAAAATACATAGTCATTTCCATACTTGGTTGAGGGTAGACTTGACATGTAGTCCATCAAGATGGATTCCTGGGGCAGGAGTAGGCAGAGGGTTGTACAATCATTTTTTTTTAATGGTTGGCTTAGCGATAGAGTAGGTAGTGAAGGATCTGATATACTTATTAACATCCTGTTGAAGCTTCGACGAATAGAAATACTTTTGTAATACTACCACTATATTCTCCCTGCCAAACTGTCTTGCCACCTGATTATAGTGGGATTCCCAAATCAGCTTCACACACTCGCTCGAAGGAACACATATATGACCCAAATGGCATAGCAGTCCATCTTGAAGATGAAATTCAACAATGACCATGCATGTTCCAAACATCTGGTAGGTTGTAACGAAGTTAAGATCACTATCATAGAGTTGAGACCACCTAGAGATCTCATGCCCATAAGAATCGAGTATCGTGGTTAGTTTTGCAACTAGAGGTCGACTGAGGTAGTCAATGATGTGATTGATGCTCCCTTTCTCATATTTAATGTTGAGGTGAAAATACTGCAAGTATGCATACCACTTTTGATAGTGGTCATTTTGTAATTTACCTCATGTATGCATGAATGGAAAGGATTGTGATCCATATGGATGACTAACTCCTTCCATAGAATGTAATGCTCCCATTGGAGGCAAGCTTGTACATTGGAATACATCTCTTTGTCATAGGTGGGGCACTTATGGATGACATTTGAAAGTTTCTCACTATAATAGGCCACTAGATGACCATGCTAAGTGAGAATGACACCAACAACATAGTCTAAAGCATATGTCTCAATTGCAAAAGGTTGTTGCAGATTAGGTAAGGTGAGCACTGATGATGAGCATACATGATGTTTCATATCGTTAAATGCTTTATGATGTGACCTGACCCAAAAAAAATTGGCTTTGCAACCACCCTAGGTCACTTGGCTGAGGGGCCATACATTATGAGAGAACCCCAACGTGAATCTGAGATAGATGTTGGTAAGGCCTAAGAATCTCTGAAACTCAGTTAGTGTTGTCAGGGATGTCTAGTCACAAATGAATTGGATATTAGATGGATCCACATGCACACCATTCTCATATATAATGTAGCTGAGGTGTTGGAACCTGTTTATGTCAAAGGAACATTCCTCTAAGTTATCATATAGCTTGTGTTTCCGTAGACTTGAAAGAAATCTTCCATACATTAGTCGGTTCTATTGGGACCTGGTGGTAGCTGGACTTTAGATAAATCTTACTAAAGTATTTGGTTCCCTTGAGTTGGCCAAGAAGGTCGTCAATTCAAGGAATTGGGTACTAGTTCCCGATTGTGATGATGTTTAGAGTTCTGTAATCAATACAGAGTCGCCAAGTCTCGTATTTATTTTGCATGAGCACGATTAAGATTGCGCAGGGTGAGGAGCTTGGTTGAATGTTCCCTTTTTGGATCATATCTTGAATATGATGCTTGATTTCCTCATTTTCCAAGAGAGAGCATTGATATACTGTCCCATTAGGTAAAGGAAAGATAGGGATAAGATTGATTGTATGCTTGACCTGGTAGTGTAGAGACACCTTGATAGGTGAGGTGAAGATGTATTGATATTCTTCCATGAATTTTTCAACTTGCTTTTATTATGTAGAGAATCCCTATATGGAGGCCATGGATGTAGCCATGACTGTCCATTCACTTTGAGAGTGAATCATGAAGAGGAAAAATTTCCCAGTTTGGGAGATGACCTTATTGCACTCCTTAGTTGAGACCAAATAAATTGTGGTAGGTGGTGTGTAACACACCCGACCACCTAAACCCTACATAGTTTGGTGGGATGTAAAAATCCCTCTTTCTACTATGCTCCAGGTCTCAGGTCATAACACCACGAGTAGGAATATGCTCACAAGAAGGATTCATCTAGGTTTATGTGCAGTCTAAAATGGTCTAAGGTCTTCGAGCCTTACCCTTATCCATGACCTTAGTACTACGTGGATTCCACATGGAATCCTCCATGTCATGTACTGATGGAAGTGATGGTGTGTTTTCTATGTGGCAGTGACATGTCCTTGGATGCATCACCCTTCCGTAGCAATTCTGAGGTGGAATGCCCGATCCAAATTTTTTTCAGCACGAAATGAAAACATAGATATAATAAAGAAATGTATAGAGATATATAAGATATCCAATAATATAATAGAGATATATCAGATATATAACAATAAACACAAATATATAGTAATACACAATTTCTATTAATGAGTGAAATGTACAGAACTGTAAAAATATAGAGTGAAAGACTCGCTAGAATGGTGGCAACTTATATCTGAGAAGGGATGTGACGACTACACTCATTTGAAAGAATATTATTATTACAATGAGGCTCTAAAAGAATTTTTAACATAAATAAAATCCAAAACCCTAACCCTGAAAGATGAAAAGCCAATAGTTTTGTGGACCCCGTTTTGGGTAGTTTGGTGTATCAACTTCCTGGGGGCGTAACTTTGGCATGCCATCTCTGTTTGGGGTGCACAATAACTCGTTGGAAAGGTATCGATGAGGAGATTCATTTTTAGGGCTCAAAAAAATCCTTCAACTATAATTGAGGTTCCCGAACACAAAAAATCATTGTCTAGGCCCTCAAAATGGCCCCGAAAATTTAGGACTCGAAAAATTGCTAAAAATAGTAAATTCCCAGAAAATTGTTTTGAGCCAGTTGGAATAGGTGGGTGGCCACTGATATCCACCCGAATCAATGCCACTATGTTATCCATGAGGTAAAATTTCACAGATGAAAAAATATGACTCAGCTAGCTTGATTAGATTGACGAATGGTGGTGATTCAGACTCTTTCTCATTAGGAAGATAGGTTACACAACCCCCAATCTATCCCCTGATCCATTATTTTTGATAGTCTCACTCCTGATAGATCCAATGGTCAGGAACTAGGGAAACCAACGGTCCCAATTCACTTGGAACCTTCCAACCACATGATGACTAATGGCCTCTCTCATTCATCTCCTCTCACTCGAGAGGTGGAGTCTTCACCAAGATCTACAAATGAGATCTCGTCGAGTGGAATCCTTAGAATATCAATGATTATTGTCCTCTTATAGTCTCTCCATAGGGAAATACTCACTTTTCACAACCTTATGGTTCTCCTGAGTAGTTCTTTTCGAATTGGAATCATCCAACGAATCTGATGACGATCATATCTCCACATCTAATGATCAGGGGTATCTCTTTTCTCAGATCTTGTCTGCAATTAACTGAAACTACCACTATGATAGGGTTCTTCTTTTGGGATGGACCCCCATTAGATCCAACAACTCAAATATCATGTGCCAAATCATCAACAGATCTATAGCTCTGGTCCTCTTGGACCTTTATCTTTAGGTTTCTCTCATCGAAGGTTCCTTCTGCTCATCCCCCGCTGATCTTTCCTAACTCTAATTTTATGACAAGATTATTAGATGGTTATGATGGTATCTGTGGTCTAGATCTCACTGATTTACCCTCTTGGTAGATTGATGGCTCCCATTGCCTAAAAATTTCCCTATTGGAAAGTTCATCTTGACATGGCTTCCGGGTTTTTTTTAAACGATCCTCCTCCAAAGCCTAGATATCTAATGAATGGTCGAGATCAACTCTCCACATCGGTTCAATGACTGTGATTTTTTTAGGGTTTATAAAGGGATCTCAATAGGGTTAAGGGGAATTTCGGGGCATATCAACCCACGACCTTCCTTAACACTTTTTGTAATAATTTTAACTCTAACCCCTTAGACTTTGACCCACTTCCTAAATATGCAGGCGGTGCCTCACCATGACCCCCATAGTGAATATTTTATTATCCTACAAGCTTTCCATTCAAAGTCTTGGAGAAACATAGGGTTATAGTCCTCCATTTGACCTCCCATGCACAATTATCACAGACAATCAATTAACCCTTTAGAAGGGATTACATTACACCATTAAAACTATGATTTTAACATTCAAACAAATTATTCAATATATCATTGAGAGAAAAATGCAATTCATGTCCATTAACAAACATTTACCAGATACATGGGGAAATACTTATATGTTTCAGTTTAAACTTCAACTATCCAATTGACTAAGGGTGAATTCCTTTCCACCCAACTGTAGGTTCCGCTTCACTTTTTCTCCCTACAAAAATCCACCCCCATGCCTTCCTAGCTAGATTTCCTTTGAAAAAGGGAGTCCCTTCACTGCTACATAGTCCCTCAATGCCCTCCCCTTTCTAGTGAAAAATTATTTCCAACAAGTACCAACCTGCGACCCTCTCTACTCCAGTTTGGATATGGTTTTTCTCTGTTTCAATTTTGACCATTTGTGTCTTAGGCAAGCTTCCTATTTTTCTTATGAAAACTTCCTAGTTTTTCTCTGCTCAAGTTTGTGCACGTGAACTCTCTCCTCTCATTTTTTATACTCTCTCCTTTGTTTGCACCCTCTTCCTCTTCATTCTATTTTCACATCTAGGTAATTATCCTTTTTCCTCGGGTTCCCCAACTTACTTCTTTTAGAAGCAACTCCTGGGATCAAGCTCTCGAATCGAAGGGGCACTTCCAGGTGCTCTTGGCTGATAGCTGCAACCGACCCTTCACTACTATGAGTATAGGTTTTGAAGTTAGTCATAAATTCACCAACCATTCGATATGATTCCATTAATGGGTTTTTTGCAGAAAGGGAACACATGGTACTTCAGTCAGGTTAGTCATTTGAGGTCATGGAGGTGTTGGATTTTTAGGAAAGCCTCCTATTGTATTCTAATAAACTTCTTAGTTTTCCTCTCACTAGTTCCCACTCGTGGTATCATGTACAGTACTACAAGGATTCCTCTCTCATCATTCAGTTGGTTGGTGTATTTCATTAAATGTAGCACACAATTACAAGCTTCATCAATTACAATGCATGGCTTCTTAAGCATAATTACAGACTTGGGTGAAAACAGGGTGTTACATTCCCCTCCCCCTTAAATAATCATTGTAATTGGTTTTTTTAACACCATATACAAAATTTATATGAGAAACAAAAATGGGTATGCCATCCTCATGGAATCCTCCAGTTCCCATGTGGCCTAATCTGCTCCAAAGTGATTCCATTGCACTTTAACCTGAACGACGACTCGATTTCAGAGCAATATCTCTTTCTTTTCTAAGATTCTTTGAGGATCAAGATGGAATTATCCCTCTAGTTCCACCTGTGTCACATTTCAATCAATAACGTGATTAAAATCATGGATATACTTCTTTAATAAGGATACATGGAACACGTTGTGAGATTTAATAGTAGGTGGTAGAGCAAGTTTGTATGCCACTAGTCCCACTCTTTCTAGGACTTCAAATGACCCACACTAGTGGGATTCCAACTTAGCAAAAGTTCCCATTCTTAGGGAGCTCTTCTTGGGTTTCACTCTAATATATACATGATTTCCCACCTTGAATTCCTTATGAGTTCTTTGCTATCTGTATGGATTTTATGTCTGTCCTGAGATACTTTTAGGTTATTCTTTATTCTAATCACTTCATGTTCCATTTCTCTTAACATATTTGGTCCAAGTGTGATCCTATCCAATGGATTGTCCCAACTAATTGGAACTATGCACTTCTTGCCATACATAGCCTCAAATGGGCTCATATTCAATGACTCTTGATAAACATTGTTGTAGGAAAACTATACCAAAGGTAGATACTCTTCCCATTTCTTGGGATGATGCATAACATGCATCCTTACATGTATTCCAACACTCTATTTACCCTCTTGATCTGCCCATATAATTGAGGATGCCAGGTTGTATTGAATGCCAGTTGCATTCCAAATCCCGCAAATAATCCTTTCTATATATTTGATGTGAATTTTTCATCTTGATCTGAAATAATGGTCTTGGGCATACTATGCAAACTGAGAATTTATTTTATAAAAACATCAACAACATCAACAACATCTATAGCTTTAAAAGTGGACTTGAATGGAAATAAATGAGCTTCCTTTCTTAGCTTATCCACCACTAGCATGATTACATCATGTTTCTTAGTTGTTCTTGGAAATCCTATGATGAAGTCGATGGAGATAATCTCCCACTTCCATTTTGGAATTTTGTAATGGTTGCAATAATCCTGCTGGGTGCTTATGTTCAATGCTTTGACCCGTTGACACTCCAGGCACTTTGCAATGTACTCTGCAATGTCCTTTTTCATTCTTGTTCAATAATACAATTGTCTTACATGTGTTATCATCTTCTGGTAACCAAAATGACCTACATAAGGTCTCCTATGAAACTCATCCTAGTATGAGGTGTTTTAGCTCTGTTGAATCAGGTAAATACAACCTATTGTTATATAGTAACAACTCATCTAATGTGAGCCGGTATTCTTCATACTTCTTCATGTTAGGATCTTGCTGAAAGTTTTCTTTTACCAGATTGAAATTTTCATCACTTTAAAAGAGAATTATTATTCTCTATTTAATGTCATACTTACATACTCTTGTTGCTTCTAGATGTACTTTCTGCACACTTCAAATGAGTGCATCTATCAATCAATTTTCTTTTTCCTTTATATGTTTAATCTCGAAATATAACTCACTAATTAATGCCATCCAGATGGCCTATATGGAATTCAATCATGGATGATAAAATATATACTTAATTCCACAATGATATGTCATCAAGACAAATTTCCTTCCAAGCAGTTAGTATCTCCACATCTTTACGTGTGCACAATGACTACAAGATCCAAATCATGGGTGACATACCATTTTTCATGCTCACTTAACTTCCTTGATTCATAACAAATCACATGTGCCTCTTGCATAAGGACTCTACCAAGTCCTTCCTTGCAATCATCAATGAAAACTAAGAAATATTTTTCAGGGTGTACAATCCTTAAGATAGGGGCATTGATCAAGAGGTGTTTCAACTGCTGAAAGCTGACCTAACACTCTGTTGACCATACAAACTTCATCCCTTTTCTCTTCAATGAGGTAATGGGATGACTGATTTTGGAAAATCCCTTAATAAACCTCTTGTAATATCCCACTAATCCCATGAATAATCTTACGCCCATTACATTCCAAGGGGCTTTCCAATCCATGATTTCCTTGATATTTTCTGGATCTACAACCACTCCCTCTTCTAAGATACTATAACCCAAATACTGGATTTCCCTCCGGAAGAAGTCACACTTACTATATTTGGCATATTACTGATGATCTCTTAGCACATGTATCACCAACCTAAGATGTTCCTCGTGCTCTTCCTTGGTCTTGGAATATACTAGGATATCACCAATGAACATAAGGACGAACTTGTCCAAATACTTGCTGAGAATGGTGTTCATCAAACACATAAAAGAAACTAGTGTGTTGGTAAGCCCAAAAGGCACCACTACAAATTTATAGTGTCCATACCTCATTCTAAAAGTTGTCTTGTGGATGTCTTCATCCTTAATTCCGACTTGGTGATATCTATATCTCAAGTCAATTCTAGAAAATATTGTAGCTCCTCTGAGCTGATAAAAAATATCATCAATCCTGGAAAATGGTTGCTTGTTCTTGATGGTCATCTTGTTCAATTTTTGATAGTCAATACACAATCGTAGGGTGCCTTCCTTTTTATTCACAAACAATGTTGGTGCTCCCCACGGGGACACACTCAGTTTGAAATACCCTTTTCCATAATTTATTTTAACTACACCTTCAACTCTACTAGCTTTGACGTGCTGATTATGTAGGGTACTTTATATGATGGTACTAATCCTAGCAGAAGGTCTATGGAAAAATCGATATCTCGATTAGGAGGAAGTCCAAGTAGATCATCTGTGAACACATATTTAAATTCCCACAACACTGGGTGATCCTCAATCTTCAGCTCATTATTTTCTACTACATTGAGCACTTTTATCTCATACAAGGGACACCCTTTACGGTTAAACTCCTTGAGTTGTAGTGATGATATTTTCCTTACTGATACAAGATTTTGAATACCTTGCAATGCCCTTGTCTTGCCTTCACTATATTCACATTCCAAGGTCTTATCATGGTTGTTCAATCTTGCTTTATGTACAACCAACCAATCCATGCATATCAACACATCATATGACCCTAAAAGTAGGATGTTCTAGGATGCTTGTGTATGTAGTCCACTCATTTCAAACAAGAATGCCTCTATCACTTCTGTTACCTTTTTCTTTCTATAGTCCATGTGGCTAACTGAACCAACAACGATTTCACATGTTTTTCCTCTATAAAACACATGCTTCAACAACTTGGGGTGAAACATAGCTAAGATTAGAACCAGGGTCAATCAAAATAGAGATGGGTTGTTTGACTGTAATATACCTAAAGTATATTGCAATTCTTATCATGTAATAATATGTTATAGGTTTGTTATTATGTAAATAGGCATTATAATGTAAATGATAAATCTATCATAAGTCATGACCTTTGCCAAGGACATGACTTATCATTCCCCATGTGTATTTATATACACATTGCATTTCATATGACATAAAGAAAATATGTAAAATAGATAGTAAGTAAAATAATATTTATTATGGAAATATGGAATTGAATTATGTTATGTATTCATGATGCTCTCATGAAGTGGACCACCATGTACACTTCATTTGGTATATTGGCCTTTCCACTGGGTCGTGGTCATCTTTTCGATTGTTTCCCTAATATGTGATCAAGTTAAATTTGTTGGTGGCAAAAAAAACAAAAGAATAAGAATAAATAAGGGAGAAGAAAAAAGAAAGAAGAAAAAAAGAAAAAAGAAAAGAAAGAATTAATAGAAAAAAGTAATAGGGGTTATTTAATAGAAAAAGTTCCAAAGAAGAAAGAAGAGTGAATTTTGATTTTACCATTTTTAAGGGTGAAAAAAGAAGAAGAAAGAATTAAAAAAATAAGAAATAAAAGAAGAAGAAGAAGAAGAAGGAAGGGTTAAAATTTGATTTTACCATCGGTGGTTTACAGGCCTATGGTTTTGGTAAACCATTGGTGTGCCCATGGTATAGGGGAAATACTATAAGGAAAAAAAAGAAAAAAGAAGGAAGGTGCTTTTTTATATTAATATTCTTATTAGCAAGTGATATATAAGTTGAAGTATTTCATGAGGAGTATTTTGAAAATTGGGAATTAATATTCAATTACTTTATATTAAAGTATTAGCATAAGTATTTCATAAGGAGTGAAATGGGAAATAAGGTTCAATTTACTTTTGGGTATGTTTTGGAACCAATTGATATTGTCATATGTATGTTAGGGACGATCTAGAATGAGACTGTAAGCATTTCCACTAACCTCGATAGTCATTGGAACTATATTGATATTAAATTGGAAAATAAATTACAACTTGCGGAAGAGGAAGTTAAAAGATCTCTTACACAAGAATATGATGACAAGATTAATAATTTAGAATTAAACATCGATGAGTACTCCCCAAAATGCAATTTTTTTGTGTTACAAATCAAGGAAGTTGATGTAGTCCTAGGGAACCCTTGTATGAAATATATTGATACTTTAACCATGAATGTTGATAGAAAAGACATAGAATTTGAGCACCTTACCACTAATATAATGTTGAGAGACATTAACTCAAAGCACCTTGCTCTATCATCGAATTCAGATCAAAACGAACAACAAAATCACATAGAATTAGTGGAAAAGTTTAAAAAATAGAATAAAAATCTTATGAGAAGAGAGGAAGAAATTATGCAAAATTGAACAGAATTAGAGAAGCAAGATACAAAAATTCATAAATTGCAACAACAAATTAAAGAGTCGCAACAAAAAATTAGTAATATAAAAAACACTCATAAAAAATAATTTGAAAATATCAATACAAAACTATTGTCCAAAGATGAAGAAATTTTGTGTTTGAGAAATCATAATAAAAGTCTACTTGTAGATATGAAGAAATTGAAGAATAAAAGGAAGGCACATCAAGAAACCCAAACTATAAAGTAGCTAGGGAGGTAGTGGGGGGGCTCAGAGGGCCCATAGTGATAATAGTGGAGGTCATTCAATGTAAGGTGGACTAGGTCCACTATATTATTAAATAAGGTCCACTATGGTAGTTAGATATAATAAATGTAAGAGGATTTCTTAGAAGGTTCTACTTCTAGAAGATTCTTCCTCTAGAATGTTCTTAGGTGATGGTAACACTATATAAAGAGATTCAGGTAATGTAATGAGACATGAAGAGAAGTAGTGTATTTGGAGCGGTAGCTCAATAAGAGGATGCCCCCTCGAAGAGGCAAGTGAACAGGAGAGGATCTCTTCCATAATATGATCCATTGTATGGTGTTGCCCTACCTCAAGGGTTTGGTAATAATAAAGTGTTGTTTCTTCTATCTTGTTTTTGGATCTATTGTGTATTTGGTATTTGTGGTGATTATATTGGTAGATCTATTCAGGTTCTTAACAAGTGGTATTTGTTAAGAACCAAATACCTGAATACAAAGTATCACAATAGATCCAAATATATATGAATACAATCACCACACAAGATATATGAAACCATATAGAAAACCACAACTTTATTATATCAAAACCCTTGAGGTAGGGAAACACCATACAATGGATCCTATTATGGAAGGGATCCTCTCCTGTTCACTTGCCTCTTCGAGGGGGCATCCTCCTATTGAGCTACCGCTCCAAATACAATACTTCTCTTCATGTCTCATTACATTGCTTGAACCCCTTTATATAGTGCTACCATTACCTAAGAACATTCTAGAGGAGGAATATTCTAGAAGTAGAACCTTCTAAGAAGTCCTCTTACATTTATTATATCTAATTACCCATTTATTATATCTAACTACCACAAAGGGCCTTATTTAATAATATAGTGGACCTAGTCCACCTTACATTGAATGACCTCCACTATTATCACTATGGGCCCTCTGCCCCCCCCCCNCACTACCTCTCTAGCTACCTTACATTCCATCCCCCTTATGAAAGTGTTGTCCTCAACGCTTGATGTACAACCATATACCAGGGTCCCATGGATAATTATGGACCATAATGCTGAAGAAGACTGAAAAACAAGGTCCCATGTAGAAAGGAAATCCACCATGGTGAAGTAGTCCAACCACCATTGTAAGCTCGGGTCCCATGTCCAAGTGCTCATGTGAACTCCCCGTGGAAGATTTTGGAACCCAATAACCAACTCCAAATGATGCTCCAAAGACTGACACCTATCATGTGGATCCAAAGAAGATCCATCCACATAGTGGAAAAGGGTCGTAGCAAAATCTGGAATGAATAATACCACTGTAGAATATGTAGACTGAACGCTGCTAACTAGCTCCTGATGTGGGACATTGATGTTCTCTACAGAAGGTGGAGTAGAGTCATCAAATAAAATATGAAAGTGGTTGTCATCCGAGAAATGACAACTATCCATATACCAATCATCACAATCTGCCTCAAAATCATACCAAGCATATATTTCTTGATGATATTCATCCCTGAGGCCCTCCATAAGAAATCTCTCATGCATGTTATTCAATGAATCTTGAATACTACGAAAACTATCATTGAGGCCGTCTGTGAGGCTGTCTGTGAGGCCATGTACAAATGCATCCATTCTGTCATCCAATGTGTGAAACAATTGGGCTTTGAATGATTCAATAATTTCTTTCAAGTTTTGAGAAGAAATAGTCATCTGAGCATCCTAGGAACTCACCCAATAAGTTACAACAGAAAATCACGGTTTTTTCTGGAAAACCCTAAAAAACTGTTGAAGTTAAAATGCTCATAACTTTCCTTCCCAGGCTCCATTTTGGCTGATTTTTTTTTTTTAAATTGGATGAAATTTTGAGAGGAACTCAGATATGTAATTTATTTGGGCAAATTCAACCTCCATATGCTACATAAATAAAAAAAATTATCGCCACCATCCACGGAAAAAATCCTGAAAATTTGCAGATTTTAAAACTTCAATATCTTGACTTCCCGGACTTCGTTTCGAACGATTTTTTTTTTAAACTTGGGTGTTTTTCTGAGAGGAACTCATATTTACAACCCTTTTCTACAAAATTTTCACATAAATATACCAAAAACTTCGAGAATGTCGCAGCCCTTTTTTTTCTTCTCCGAAAAAATAAAATCTGCAAAAATAAAAAATATTGCCCACAATGTCTGCCCAAGGAAAGTGCTCTGATACCACTTGTTAAGAACCTGAATAGATCTACAAATATAATCACCACAAATAATGAATACACAATAGATCCACAAAGTAATATAGAAGAAACCACACTTTATTATTACCAAACCCTTGAGGTAGGGCAACACCATACAATGGATCCTATTATTGAAGGGATCCTCTCCTGTTCACTTGCCTCTTCGAGGGGGCATCCTCCTACTGAGCTACCACTCCAAATACAATAATTCTCTTCATGTCTCATTACATTGATTTAATCTCTTTATATAGTGCTACCATCACCTAAGAACATTCTAGAGGAGGAATCTTCTAGAAGTAGAACCTTCTAAGAAGTCCTCTTACATTTATTATATCTAACTACCATAGTGGGCCTTATTTAATAATATAGTGGACCTAGTCCACCTTACATTGAATGACCTCCACTATTATCACTATGGGCCCTCTGGCCCCCCCCACTACCTCTCTAGCTACCTTACACAAACCATGGATAAAAGAACTAGCACCGACTTGATCGACATGGAAAAAACTAATGTTCTTAACAAATGAAGTTGTGTCAGTGGAATTGTTTCCAGAATTCAATCTCAACAAAAAATTATATGGTAAAGAAACATCCACAAATTTAGTTGAAGTTGACATACCGTTGATCATCACTAATAAAGTCATGGGTCAGTCGAAGGATGTTGTTGTACCAATAAATACAAGAAAAATCATATATCATCATGATGACTCAAGTAAATAAATACAAGACTAAACCAAACATTGTGAAGGATAAAATTCCTAGGAATACAAATATATATGTGCCCCGAAGTCAATAAAGAAGAACATATCCAAAATATTATCAGCAGAGAGTTTCGGAAAAAATCCAAATTAGATGGATTTATTCTTTTTTGATGTGTCAATATTGTTCGAGACTTCGATTTTCGTATTGCCTCATGTATTCAACTTTATCTAATCGATAGAAATTATAAAAGAATGTCATTCTACTAGAAGAATTTATCATTCCTTATGCTTTGAGGACAAATCATTTTTAATGGGTGAAGACTTGTAATATACCTAAAATCTATTACAATTATTATCATGTAATAATATGTTATAGGTTTGTTATTATGTAAATAAAAATTATAATGATAACTCTATCATAAGTCATGATCTTTGGTCTATGATAAGTCATGACCTTTTCCAAGAACAAGACTTATGATTCCCCACATGTATTTATTTACACATATTGTATTTCATATGATGTCAAGAAAATATGTGAAATGGATAGTAAATAAAATATTACTTATTATGGAAATATGGAATTATGTTATGTATTCATGATGTTGGCATGAAGTGGACCACCAAATTCACTTCATTGAAAATGATACCTTCCATCTCTACCACAGAATCTTGGTGGCCTACTTGTCGATTCTCAACAATTGCATAGATTCTTGGCACATTCCTGGCCACATAATTAACAGTAGTAGCCTCTTGAACATAGTAAACTATTTTGATGTCATGTTGTATATGATGGAAGTCTCTCAACAAATGTGCCTCTCCACATCCCAAACATTGTAGAGGTCATTTCTTCTGCTCCTCTACTCTCTCCCTTACTTTCTCTATTAGTGTGTTCCCACTCAGAGATGGAAAATTTTGTTGGTGCATATTTCTAGTCAGATGACCAAACCTCTTTTTGGGTTCTTTTATTGGGATAGTTTAAATACCTTCCTATGAAATCTAGGCTTATATTTTCTCTTTCAATCCCTCAGAGGATCTCGCCTATGCTTGGATTGGTCATAGAAACACTTGGCATCCCTAATGGTGTCTTCCAAAGTCTTAGTCTCATCAAACTCAATCTTATCCTGATAGGAATGTGGTAACCCACTGATGAATCATTGTATCCTTGATTTCTCATCCTTGAGGTAGGGAACATACCTTAACAACTCCAAGAACCTATTGACATAAACATCCATGGTAATTTGTCCTAACTTATGTTCATGGAACTCCTTAATATTACCATCATAATACTTCTATGATAAATATGCTCTCTTGAAATATTTATTGAACTATTTCCAGGTCAACTTACCTTCCTTTAATCCTTTAACTTCCTTGACGTCTTCCCACCATATGGAATCTCTTCCATTCATATTGAAAATGACTATCTCTACCTTTGTATTTTCTGAGTAATTATGCACTCGAAAATACTTCTCTAATCCTAACAACCAAGCCTCAACCTTTTCTCCTTTCTTGATTTCTCCAAAAAAGGTATGTGGCTTTGACTTCTTGAATTATTTTGTTAGAGAAATCTGTAAATGTATCTTCTTATTCTTCCTAGGAACACTTGACCTAGTGTCACCGCTAGACAATTCTTGTTTAGTGGTGTTTCCACTAGACAACTCTGTGGAAGTGTCTCCACTAACTTTGCTTCTCTTAACGTATCTATGAGTTTTCATGGAAGAAATCCTTCCCATGTTACTATGATATGGCCCATGCTTATGGATATTTGATGGGCTCTGCAACTCCTCATATTGTTGTAGTCCTGCATTGCTAGTAGTTGGAGCTCATTGCAAATTATTTTGAATATCAGATAGACTTTTCTGTAATATTGCATTTAACTATGCCTACTCAAATTGAGATCTCATGATTCTTTTATTGTCTTCTTTCAGAATCCTTACTATGACTACCAAATATGGAGGTGTTTCTCTAGCCCTCCTGCCATCAAATTCTTCATCTCAAAAATGCGAGGTTTCGTCCATACTATGCTACACCATTCACTTCTATTTTTACTTTTCAGTACGTCCTACATGATGAAACAATGAAACAATGTTATCAACCTACATTTCAAATTGTATGCAAAAGGAATCTTAGCCTTATCAAGGCATCAAAATTATTTGATAATCTTGAAACAAGATTCCATTCCTGTTGTGAATCCTGCTTAAAACTATTATTTACACTCATTAGCAGAGTAGAATCATTCAATAAAAAAGAAAAAACTTTCATCATATAAAATATTACAAAACTCATTCAACCTTGGTAACCCATTCAATACTAGAGTTTGAACTCCACTATGATATCCCTTTGTAACACACCCGACCCCCTAAACCCTACTTAGGCTAGTGGAATTCCAAAATCCATCTTTCTACTATACTTCAAGTCTCAGGTTTTAACACCACAGGTAGGAATATGCTCGCAAGAAGCATTCATATGAGCTTATGTGCATTCTGAAATGATGTAAGGTCTTCGGGTCTTACCCTTCTCCACGACCTCAGTCCTACATGGCTTCCGCATGGAATCCTCCATGTCATCTATACCAATGGATGGGATGGTGTTTTTCCTATCGTGGCAGTGACATGTCCTTGGACACATCACCCTTCCATAGAAATCCTTAGGCGGAATTCCACTATGCTATCCAAGAGGTAAACTTTCCGGGATGAACAACTCTAACTCACTCAAATCGACTTGGATTGATGACTGGCAGTGAGTCAGATTCATTCTCATCGGGAAGATAGGTTACAATGTTGAGCACACACTTATACTGAGAGGGGGTGAATCAATATAAGGATACATTTTTCTTTTTAACATTCATAAACCATAATGAAGCAATCACATGAATGTAACAACTAGAAGACACAATATTTAGCATGGAAACCCTTTTAGGAGAAAACCACAAAAACTTCTTTTTATAAATTTGTAGGCACCAACCTATGGTTACAAATGTTTGTAGCCACCGACCTCTTGGAGAAACCAATCCCCACTTCTATTTGCATACACTGACCTACAAGAGACACCAATACCCTCTATTGTTTGTAGGCACCGACCTACTAGAGAAACCAATCCCCACAATTGTTTTTTTATGTAGGCACCAACCTAATTATAAGTTTACAAGTTCTTCATATGCATTTCCTTCACTTGTCTTCTTGTTGTTTTTGTCTTCACCAAATATTCTTTGTGCTCGTTACTTCTCCTTTCACTAGATCTGCTCTTCACTACTTCTATTTTTTCTAGATCAATTCAACACTCACTCATTATCCTTTCATCAGATCTGCTCATTGCTCACTCCTTTTTCTTTCACCAAATCATCTTGGAACTCACTCCTTCTGCTTTTACCAAATCTGCTTGGTGCTCGCTCCTTTTTCTTTTTCTCTTCCTTCACCAAATATTCTTTCTTCTACTACTACTTCTTCCTTAGATCTTCCTTTACAATTTTTTCTTGATAGAACGCGAGATAGATTTCCTAGAACACTCGATTTGATTTTTTTATAATATTTAATCGTTGCTCCTTGAATGATATTCAATTGTCACTCCTCAAATAATATGCATACAAATATTACATTTTCACCCACATACTTTATTTCTCACAATCCTCTTCTCCTTTTATACTTTACCATTAGTTATACATGGAATGTCATGTTCATTTGAAAAGACATGACTTTTATTAAATAAATAATTAATTTCCCCATTTTTTACTTTTAAATTTATTTTCAACATACCATTTGTAAAATACCACCATGGGTTTTAAAACCATGTGAAAATACCATGTGCACTTTTACTTTTAACTTTTTTAATCCACTTTCACTTTTACGTAACTTCATTTCTAATCCACTTTCATGTTTTACTCCACTTTTACGTAACTTCATTTCTAATACACTTTCACGCAACTTAATTTCTAATACACTTCTACTTTTGTATTTATTAAAGTCACATTTCTTTGAATATTTATATGCGAATACTTACTTACCTTTGACATCAATGAAAATAATTTATTCAACAATATCCCCCTTTGTCATTAATGGCAACCCTGTACTCAAAAGCACATAATCCTCTAGAAATAGAAGGAATTCTCTCTTGTCTGCAACTCCCCCCCTATATGTAATTATCCTCCCCATGTTTGCAACTCTCCCCTTGTCTGTAATTCCCTTCCTTTGACATCAATGGAAAATGTATGCTCCCCCTGAGCTATGCTCAAGATGAGAGGGATATCACTCCCAAATTTTTTCTAATATATTTGTAGATTTTAACCTTGTACAATTATTTACTGCAAATTGATTTACAATAAAAGAACAAAAAAGATACAACAGAAAATACACACATTACATAGAGATTTTTCCCCTGGAAACCCAAACCGGGAAAACCAACATATTCTATATTCATTCATATCATACACTGTTTACAATACAATATACATATAGGATCACGCAGCATCCAAAAATCTAATCCAATAACCCAAATTAGTCAACAACCTAATTCCTTAACCGAAAATAGAAAACCATTGATGAAAACCATGTGCTGAAAAACCACCCAAAAATGGACGCAAAATACGACCATTTTTTTTTCGGGGGTGCTACAAAGAATATAACACATACCCAACATTCTCCCACTTGTTTTTTTATTTGCATATAGGGGGTTACAAGGTTACATCATCAACAATCCAAGGAAAAAATGCACATAGATCCTCTACACCAAGAGAACTTCTCAATGCTCACAAATTTTGTTAATGAATCTGCAACATTCTTCAAAGTGTCCACCTTCATAAGAAACACCTTCTTTTTTCAACCATGTCTCCCACAAAGTGATATTGAAAATCAATATGCTTTGTCTTTGAATGATAAGTTGGGTTCTTTGCCAGAAAAATTGCACTCTGACTTTCACAATCTATCCTTACAGCTTGTTGTACCAACCCAATACCTGAACACAATCTTTGTAACCATACTGCTTCCTTGCTTGCATGAGTGGTTTCCATGTATTCAACTTTTGTAGTTGAAAGTGCCACTACAGACTGTCATTTTCTCATCCAATGGATTGCTCCTCCAAACAAGTTAAACACATACTTGCTTCTAGATCTTCTATGATCCAGATCTCCAACCCAATTTTCATCCACAAATCCATGTATGTCCAAAACTCCGTCCAAACCTGGTCTTCCTTGGTAGCACAATCCATAACTATTAGTGCCACAAAAATACCTAAAAACTCTCTTTACTGTTGTCCAATGCTCCTTCCTTGGTTTTGACATATGCCTGCTCAAAAATCCCATTGCATGTGCAATGTCCGATCTAGTACAGACCATTGCATACATCAAACTGCCAACCGCACTTGCATATGGAGCACGATACATTCCCTCCTCCTCTTCCTGTGTCTTGGGACATTGATCCGATGATAAATTTACACCTACAGGAATAGGGACCCTGACCAGTTTACATTATTTCATATTAAACCTCTGCAATATTGTCTCAACATATTTTCTCTAATTTAACCAAATTTTCCTGTCTTTCCGATCTCTTTTAATTTCCATGCCCAAAATGAAATTTTCAACACCAATATCCTTCATGTCAAATTTAGAGGACAATTGCGTTTTCACATCCTGGATAATCTCCTTGTTGTTTCCTATCATCAACATGTCATCCACATACAAGAAAAAATAAATCAAATGATCACCAATTAATTTGAAATACACACAGTGATCCTCTTTGATTCTTGTGAAGCCAAGTCCCGACATATAAGTATCAAATTTTTGATACCACATCATTGGTGATTGTTTTAAACCATACAATGACTTTTTCAGCTTGCATACTAGCTCATTCTTTCCCTTCACAACAAATCCTTCTGGTTGCTTCATGTAGATTTCCTCTTCCAGATCTCCATGTAGGAATGATGTCTTCACCATCTATTATACTTGAAAATCAAATGCAACAACAACATATAATAGAAATCTAATAGAGTTTAACTTGGCAACATCAGAAAAATATCACCAAAATCAATTCCCTCAATCTGGGAATAACCCTTTGCTACTAATCGAGCTTTGTATTTATCCACTTTTCCTTCTGCATTCAAATTCTTTTTAAATACCCATTTGTTGCCAATGGGATTTCTTCCAGTCGAAACATCCACTAGATACCAAGCCTCATTGTTATCCAAGTCTGCCATTTCTTCAACCATAGCCCTTTTTCATAGTTTTCCATCCTCTGAGTACACTTCCTCCCTAATAATTCTAGGATCATCATCAATAATAGAAAAATAAAAATTTGAATGGAAATCAGGTGGAGTGTACCTTTCCCGTATCCTTTTTTCTCGAACCGATCTCCTCAATATTGGAGTATGAGGATGTCCTTATTTTGATTCCTATTCTTCTAGAGAGCCTAATTCATCATCCTTTAACTCAAACTCTTTCTTCTTTGGTTCTTCCTTACTTGGTAGGACTTCCTATTTGAAAACATCTTTCATTTCTCTAAATACCACATCTCAGTTATACACAACCTTCTTAGTTTCTGGGTTCCAAATATTATAACCTTTGAGACCATCTTTATACCCAATAAAGATACACTTTTCATCCTTCTTATCTATCTTACTCATGTTTTCCTTTGGAACATGAACACAAGCTTCACAACCAAATACCTTAAGATGTGTGAGAGAGGGTTTCTTACTAGTCCATACCTCATGTGGAGTCTTGTCATCCAATGCTAATGAGGGTGATTGATTGACTAGATAACATGCAGTACCCATTGCCTCTGCGCATAATTCTTTCCCTAACCTGGAACCACTGAGCATGCACCTTGCTTTTTCCATCAGCGTCCTGTTCATCCTTTCTGCAACTCCATTTTGTTGAGGTGTATAAGGAGTAGTATTCTACCTTTCTATACCACATTTCTTATAGAATTCTTCAAATTCATTCCCGCATAACTCCACCATTATCTGTCCTCAACACCTTAACTATTTTCTTTGTTTAATTCTCAACAAGAGCGTTAAACTCTTTAAACCTTTCAAAGAATTCAGATTTCTTCTTGAGGAAATATATCCAAGTATTCCTCAAGAATTCATCTATAAATGAGACATAATACATAGATTTTCCCAATGATGGAACTGACACAGGTCCAAACACATCACCACGCACTAGATGTAAAATTCCTTCTTCCCTTGTTGCACCAAAGGGGGATCGTACCCAATTCTACTTCCTATATACACAATGTTCACATAAATCAAAATCCAAAGAGAAGTTAGACATACCTTCAACCATACCTTTACCATGTAGTAGTCAAAGACCCTTCTCTATGATATGCCCCATTATTTGATGCCACAACATAACCTTTTCTCCAAAGACTGTAGGAGTTTTCTCTTATTCAACTCCAATATCAAGAACAATGGAACTATTACACCCACCACTAATAGAGATTCCTTGCATCTTATACAAAGTTCCAATATGAAATCCCTTCAATAACACCATTGCTCCTCAAACCATCCTACAGGTTTCTTTTTCAAATATTGTTTTTACCCCTACATCGCCCATTTTTCTTACATAAATCAAATTTCTATCCAATCTTAGGATGTATAGAACACCAAGAAGTGTTATAATCCTTCCATCTATGAGCCTCAACTTGAGTTTTCCTTGTCCTATGATTCTGGATGTCGAGTCATCACCTAGGAAAACATTACCTCCATCATACCTTTCATATTCACAGAACCACCCCCTATGGGGAGTCATATGAAAGGATGCACCTGATTCAACCAACCATGCCTCATGATCTGCATGTGTTCTTTAAGAATACAAGTACACATCCCCTCTTCCTTGGAGGTATTTTCTTCTGTAGAGGGAGTACCTTCATATCCCTTCACTCTCTCAACGTTCTTGGATCTACATTACTTCTTGAAGTGCCCCTATTTTCCACATCTGCATCATACCTTTACAAAATTTATGGGATATTTATATCTACTCTTAGATTTAGATCTCCCACTTGAGGAATTAGATACATTTCTTTTCTGGGAGAGTCCTCTTGCAAATAATGCATCTGTTCCCTATCCTTCCATGTTCTTTCATATCATATCCTCCGACAACAAGGATGAGACCACATCATCAAAACTCAAGGTAGTTGTATTACTACCTATGGCCACAACTAGACTATCCCACAAGTCTGGTAAAGAGCACAACAAACTGATACACTTATCTTCATATGAAATTTTAATCTCAACATATAATAACTAACTTACCAGAGTATTGAAGGCATTTAGATGCTTTGTCACCGAGTCTCCATCTCTCATCCTCAGGTTATACATATTCTTCCACAAAAAAGGTTTATTTACCAGGGACTTACACTGATACAAGTTCCCCAACTTATCCCATAACTCCTTGGTTGTAGCTTCCCCTAACACATTCAGTAATAATGAATCTAAGAGACAAAATCATATTGTGCTCTTCGCCTTTCAATCCAACTTTTTCCAGTCATCTGTTGACATTCCTGTAGGTGTAGTACCTGAATCCACCGCGATACACTGATCTCTGTCTACCAACAAATGTTCCATCTTGAGCTTCCACAACTCAAAAATTTTCCCATTGATTTTCTTGATCCATATTTTTGAACTACTCGCCATTTCTTTTCACTTGAAGAATCAATACCACAGATCTCCAACTGTAACAAGGATTATCATAGTCCCAATCCAAACCCATGACCACAAAGGCGTCCCCCTGAAGCCAATAATTTCTCTGATACCAAATGTATATTTTAACCTTGTACACTTATTTAATGCAAACATATTTTCAATAAAAGAACAGAAAATATACAATTGAAAATACACACACTACACATAGATTTTCCCCCTATAAACCCAAACTGGGAAAGCCACCATATTCTATATCATACATTGTTTACAATATAGTATACATATAGGATCTAGTAGCATCCAAAAACCTAATCCAATAATCCGAATTAGTCAACAACCCTAATTCCTTAACCAAAAATAGAAAACCATCACCAAAAACCATGTGTCAAAAAACTGCCCAAAATGGACGCAAAATACCACCAATTGTTTTTTCGGGAGCGCTGCAAAGAATATAACACATACCCAAAAATATTCAAATGTTTATCTAGGAATCGTTTTGGTAAAAATATCTGCAACTTGTTCCTTAGTAGCAATGTATTCCATCTTGACACTTAGTTCGATTACCTATTTTCTTAGGAAGTGGTACTTGATGGGAATATGCTTCGTCTTTGAGTGCATAATATGATTCTTTGAAATGTTAATATAATGAGGAAGGGCATGAAAATGGAATTCATCAACCCTTGGAATGTGGAAGGTGCATTTGTAAGGCCAAAAGGCATGACCAAAAATTCATAATGGCCTTCATGAGTTTGGAATGTTGTTTTTGGGATATCTTCTTCCTTCATTCTGATTTGATGATACCCTAAACGAAGATCCAATTTTTTGAAACATATTGCTCCATGTAGTTCATCTAACAATTCATCAATGACGGGAATGGGAAACTTATCTTTAATAATGATCTTGTTGATCTCTCTATAATCTGGACACATATGCCATAAGATATCTTTCTTGAATACCATTACCACTGGTGCAGAGTAATAACTTTGGCTAGGTCTAATAATGCCAGCCTCTAACATTTCTTCAACCATGCGCTCAATTTCACTCTTCTGGGCGTAAGGGTATCTGTATGGCTTGATGTTAGAAGGAACACTCCCAGGACTTAGGTGAATTTCATGATCATGATTTCGAGTGGGTGGAAGACCTTTGGGAATATCTTCAAATACTTTGGAATGCTTATCAATGATCCTTTGGAGATCTTGAGGAATAGATGGCTTAGATGTTTTAACATCTAGTGAGCATAGT
>ML779421.1:1108125-1132243 GCA_009831015.1 Picea engelmannii
TGTTGGTACAGGGACAGTCATGGAGGAACAGTAAAAGTAGGAAAAATTTCAGAGAGAGATTAAGTGTTGTCTCAATTTGGTCGTATAAAAGAGAATTTACAGTTTCAGGAATAAAATAGGGATGCAAATCAAAGGCTCTTTCCTGTAACTGAGCTATATCTTAATAAAATGTATGAGGTGGGAGAAAAACATTTAGCTGTCTATGATGTAAGGCTCTTATCAAGGGAGGATCTCACATATAAACAGAAGAGGAAAACTGTAAAGAAATAACCCGATGTAGCATAGAATATGTGTAGAATTCTGAAATTGTTGATTGGTCTTACACCCACCGATAGCTGGTACAGAGGAAAAACAATAAACAATTACAGAAAACCAAAATTCATTCACTATAGTAGTGGTCGTACTAAATTATAACGAAGCATTCATCAGTTAGGAATATGAAAGGAAACGAAATATGAGATACAAGAAAATAAACTCATAACATAGTCATGATGGAATTGAGAATATTCAGATTTGCTTTGTAAAAAAAAAAATCTGTAAAAAAATCTCAAAATGTAAAAAAATCTGTTAGAATCGACACAAAAAGGTCCAACCCTTTTTCCTTCTTTCTATGGTATATTTATACAGTTTACAATAAGATAGAATCTCAATCGTTACAAAATTTCAGTTATGATAGGGAGGAGAGCAATCGCTCCATTTCTTCTTCTCTGTCTTCACTTGGTGCCAGACGTTTGTCCTCGCACGTGCTCGGTACAGGTGACACATCTTTCAACCAACTGAGATATTAGCCTCGACGGTTCTTCTTGAAAACTGGCTTAAAAAAAGTAACATTCTCGGGCTAACTGGGACAACCTATCTTCCATCTCTCTATCTATGATGTCGATAGCGCATAATTTCATGCTTGGTTTGATCAAACATTTGTCTATTTGGATTATGTCTGCCATAGTCACTTGGGAGATCTCGACCGAATCCATTTCTTCTTTTTCCTTCAAATCAAGCGAGATTTTTGCCATATTCATTTGAATCAAAGACTTGGCACTACCTCCGCTATCAATGCCTAGCAGATCCCCATCTATAGAACTGAAAGCCTCTTCCAAGGAATTTGTTACCTTTTTGGCTTGCATCTTTCCTTTCGAGATGTTGTGCTCCTATTCTTTCAATAGAATGTTTCCTTTGGTCTACTCTGAAATGGTGAACCTGGGAGTACTTCCTGAATCCCTGTTGTTTGTGGCTATCACAGCCTCTTGGAATTCGACCCGTGCTACTCCATCTTCCCTTTCTCTAGTAGATAAGTTCTCCAAAACCAGATTGACTAGAAAACAGTTGTCTCAGATCGCTTCTACCTTGCCGAGTAAATTTCGTTGGGTCACAGAGACTCTGCCCCGAATCTCCATCGCCTGGGACTGAAACATCTCGATATCTATCACCTTGCTTTCAACGATTTCCACCCTAGCTTGCAGTTGCTGGATCAAATCTTTTTGTTGAATCGCTTGCATCTGACCATCTCGAACCACCAGCTGCGCTTGTTCGAGCTTAGACTTGAGCAGATCTATCTCATTTTTATCTGCCAACCTTGATTGCTCTATACCCACACTCGTCTGGTCTTTGGCAGTCTTCGTCGCTGTGGCTAGTCTAGCTTCCAGGGTCTTAATGAGGCGATTCTTTCATTTTAGCTGGTTTTCTAGAAGCCCGATTGAAAACTGATTCACCAAGGCATATGCTCCTAATGTCCCTGCTATCTAAGTCGTGAATTGTTCATTTTTCTTGTCCTTCCCATCAGTTATGACTTTGTATTTCTTGGCTGTCGACTCCCCTTCTTGGTAAAATTCTCTCTTTACCACTGCTTTTCTCTTCTTATCGAAGAAGAACTCATTCGGAGGGAGCTCTTCTACACTTATAGGCCTCAACTCTTCATTGAAGATCCACCCTGCGTCAATATTTCCTTGAGTCGACTGTAAGGGAGTAACTGATGTGATAGGTTCTTCGACCTGCTTTGCTGATTTTCCCAGATTAGTAACCGAACTCTACTTCTTCGAACAGTCCAGAGTCTTTATTTCTGCTTTCAGACTCTTGGTTTTCTCTCCCTCGTTCTGGTGTTTTTCTTGATCGGGGTTCGCATCCTTAGAGCCTTTGACATCCTTTTGTTTGACCTCCCCCGTAGCTAGACTCTTGCCCCGCAACACTGCGGGAAGACAACCGCGTCAATGTTCTTGGAACTTCAGAACATCGGCTCTCTCCTTGGGTGCCAAGGTTTGTATCCGAGCTAGAATCTCGGCATAAGACCTTGTGCCTTGGAAAATTTCATTCGAGGGTGAATTCTCGTGCTCAAATCTCTTGAGCCCGCAACTAGCCAGATGATTGCTCACAACCCTCTGTGGATCATGCTTTTTATATTCAATGAGGACCAAATTTAGGTCCTCCAGGGCTACTGCCTCAGCTTTGGCATGCCCGAAATCTAATAAAGAATAAGAATTTAAATGAACAAGAAAAGGTGGCCATACCTTCTTTGAGTATACCTTAAGCTCCTTTCTTATACCATCGATTATTGTTTGTCTGGAAACCTCGCGACAAGCTAACTTGTCGGGAATGAATAATGGCAGTGCATGCGGGGGAACAGAAGCCCCAAAAACTCTGAGGTATGAAAATTCGGCCTCCACATACCAATCGACTATGCTACTCAGATTTGTCACTATACTGTTCAAGATCCTGGGTGGTGGGTAACCAAAAATAGTGACATGCAGAGGCACCATCACCCAGTTGAAGATTTCGTACACGAAATTTGCAGCTTTGTTTTCCCATAATTTTGAATGATAGACGTGTATGGGCTCGTCTTCTGCTGGAGTCCAACTCCAGCTCATTAAGGGAAATCATGTCAAAAAACAAACGACGTCCATAATGTATGCAGACATGAAGAATGAATACGCCTTTCCGTTCTCTTTCTGTGCCCGATATTCTGTGACCCGACTAGTCAAGATATCGGACAACATTTTGGCCCAGTCGAAGGAACTGTCTTCGGTGACCTGAAACATTAGAGGCACCCATGGAAGAAAAAAATGTGAGGTGTCCTCTCTCCCGTATAACCTACATGTCATCATGACTACATATTTGTACTGCGGTTCTAAAGAAGCGATTGAATATATGCCATGGATACCAGCTCTGAACTTCGCGGTGTTCGAAACCCAAATCTTTTATTAAACTAGACATGGTTTTATCATATTGTACGCATTCCTTCTGGTTGAACTCGTCCAAGAATTCGGTGCCATATGTGTAGACGGACGTTGTGGGCAGCTTATACATGGCTTGCAGATGTTCTGGCCTGAAAGTCTCGATGGTGACTTTCTGCTCATTCATGATGGTTTTGGTCGGTATGTCCACATGGTCTAATGCCCATCAGACCATGTCATAATATGGAAGCAATCATGGCCTGGCTGCTACTTTGTGCATTCCGGATTGGATGACTATTTTGTACTTGGTGGTTATATCATCTTTTTCATTGTCACTGGAGTCATTGGAATAATCCAACAATTCTGCTTGCAGAACATTTGAAATGAACGACCAATTTGGGACTGAGTCGATACTTTGAGGTAAAGTATCAACAACGTTGTCCAAGCCTTTTCCCAAAACCTTGACACTGGCTTTGGATGCTTTTCGCAGAGCCATGGCTGGGGATTGTGCTTTAGCTCGTCTACGATAGAAATATGTATACATACAGAAGTCAACTTGCTCTGAGATAATGTGCTTTGCGTAATATGAAAATGCATTTGTTATAATGAACCACAACTCTTATATATATTCGAAAACTTGGTACCTTTCAGAACAAGCCTGTCAAATCATATTTAGAAATAAATTTTGCCATAAAAATACGATCTTTATTCGTTGATTTGCCCTATTTCCTAATTAATGCCATAAATTTTGGCAGTTTAAAATATCATTTGTCGTATGGAACGAATAAGTCTACCTCGTAAATCGTGAAATCATCGAAACACGGGATATGTATCGATTTATCTTAATTAATCCGGTTTTACCAACGTTAATCAATATTTCAGTACTCGTTATATCGGGGATTTTACTTTAACACTTTGAACCTTTGACACCCGAGACTGTGATGATCGATTTTGGTTAATAAAAAGCGTAATCATGATTAGGGGCTCAATTAATTTCATAATTATTATATTCGTCATATCGCGACTCAGAGCTTTGAAAATAAGTTTCCAGGAGGTTTGCATGTCGAGCTACAAAACCGCGAGATCGCGATAATACGACTTAAATAAAAATGGAAGATAAACTTGGATTTAGGGATTAATTAATTACGTTTATATCCTTATCGTGACTTCGCGAGTCAGGGCTGAGATGGTGCAACTTTTTTTTTTTAAAATAAAACGCCGAGTGGCGAATTGCCGACAGAAATTTTACCATGGTTTAGCTTTTACTTTTTAACCTTGACACGGGTTACTAAAATAAGGACCTCGTGTTCTCGGCTATCGGGGCTACGACAATAAAATTTTGGATTTGGTGAACGCTGAGGTGCGAAAACCCGATGACATTTAATCACAGTTTAGGGAAAACTTTACTCTCGTTACTGCCCTGGGTAAAAAATTAAAGCGATTTTTCCGTTTCGTAGCTCAGGACGTGTGAACTACATGACTTATAGTATCCAACCTACGAGATCCCGAGGTAGAAAAAAAGAGGAAACATTTTTATGACAGGTTGGACTCGTCTCAAGAGTACACTAATCATTGCTGCTCTCGTGATAAACCTTCAGAGATTTTGAAACCACAGATGGAAAATACGAAAAATATCTTTTGATTTCGAGCGTTAAAAAATGAAAATTGTGACGGGCTAGAAAACAAAGGCAGCTCCAACATAGGCTCCAATTAGGGATCCCGCTTTCTTGCAAGGTGGGAAGAACAGTAGACCACATGCCAATATTGGGTAAATGGAGTCAATAGCTTCAATCAGGCGAAAAGGTTCCTGAGAATAGGGTAACGAAGGGGGAAAGAGACTTCATTCTTTACCTTGAAAAGATTTTCCAAAATCAGATACTCTTTTTAAACTTAGCTGTAGTACCTTTCACAACTTTCCCTTTCCCGCTACTAAATTTAGGTCTTCTTTAAGACAATCGAAACAGTCCTAGGAGACCCAACAGATCTTGCGGCTATCGGCTTGCATCAAAAGAATAAGATTATATGTTTTTAATTGGGAAGTCCCGTCTGAATTTGGGATGTGGATCAGGTTTTAAAAAACATTGGTTACCAGAGTAGAGTGATATTCATGTATAACAACCTTACATATATCTCAGATATTGCTTCACTGCCAGCGAGCCTATTCAATACCCCGGTAAGTTATCTGGCCCCTTTTACTAAATTTCCTTTCACCACTTCGGAATATATTTATGCATTTAAATGCTGAGACGAGGGAAATCATTTCTAAATTTCCTTTCATCGTCTCTTGGACTAGGTGGGGGCAATCATTTCTGAATTTCCTTTCACCACCTGTCTTATAATTTACTTTTTAGAGCGCGAAGATGGGGGCAATCAGTTTGTATCAAGGCTGATATCTGTGTAATATTTTGCGTTATAGGTCTGTCAACTTACTTTGATTACTCGGTACCAAACTTCCCTTGACCTTCACAACACCTTTGTTCTTAGGGAGAAAAAGGAAAATAACTTTTTTAGGGCATTCTATTTGAGCAAGCTTCAATCCTCCGATGCCGTTGAAAAACCTAGGAAAGTTAGGATCACTCTAAACGTTCCTTCGCTTAGCAGGTGATCGAGTAGTTGTGAAGACCCGCTTTCTTTCCACAATCTGCTTTGAAGCTCATGAGGTTGAAACGAAAAACTTTTATCCCTTCATATATGAAACAAAAAGATGGTGACTTTTTAAAAGGTAATCTCGAAGATAGAAAGGATGCCAGGTAGTGACTTACTGACTAAAAATACAGAGGTCAAAAATTCAAAACTGACTCTCGTAGATATTTTCGGGGATACTTTACTTTGACTGACTGTTTTTAAACTTGGGTGAATCATTTAAATTGTCTTAATTTTTCCAAAGATTATTAACCAAGAAACAACTCTGTTATTTATCAGTTCAGCTGATGTTGCAGTTTGAGTGAGGTTACCTCGGTTTCTTTTAATATTCCCTTAAAACATGTCCTTTAGGAAAATTCATCTATACCTTTTTGTTTCAATTTCTTTGCAAAATATCAAATTTCTTGGATATCACCTATTTAAGCTGATTTATTTATGAGACCAACTTTCGATTTACTTTTCCTAGAGTTTTGTGGGCAGCTGGAATTCTGTAAGAGGCAAATACGAAGATTATCCGAAATGTGTCGAAAGTTCATGAATGAAAAAAAGAAAATCAAGAGCAATGTTTAAATGAAAAATACATATATGTACACAAAATATATATAATAAATTATATNATATATATATATATATATATATATATATATATATATATATATATATATATATATATATATATATATTGAATCTGGCGACTGTTACATCATGTAATGCTTTAGATACCACCCGTTGACAAGGGCGTTGAGGACTTCACCATCCATATTTTCCAGTAGGAAATAATTTTTTCCTTCCAAAGCCGAGATCCTGAATGGTCCATACCAGAGATGGTCAAATTTACCATGTTTTGCTGCTTCTTCCTTTCTTGCATCCCACCTTAACACTAAATCATCTGGAAGGAATTCTTTGTCCTTTGCTTTGCGGTCGAATAATGCCTTGATGTCATCTTGGTACTTCTGCATCTTTTCATCTACTTCGACTCTATGCTATTGAACCTCATTCAGCTGATTAATTCTACTGGTGACATGATTGGGTTCTTCATTTTGATGTTGCCATAACTTCATTACTGGTAGTGCTAGGTTTATAGGTAGAACAACATCTGTCCCATAGACCATTTGAAAAGGAAAAATGTCGATAGACCTTTTAGTGCTTATACGATTCGCCCACAATGCATATTTTAAGTGCACATACCAAGACCTTTTGTTTTCATCCAATACCTTCTTTATTATATTTACCAGGCTCTTATTAGATGACTCGACCAATCTGTTTCCTTAGGGGTAATATGCATTAGAATGGCCAAGAACGATGTTATACTTTTGACAGAAGATGATCATAGCCATAGATTTAAATGCCTGGGCATTGTCAGTAACTATCTTTCGGGGGCAACGAAATCTTGACAGAATATTGTCTTCTAAGAAATCGATTACCACTGAGTTTGTTGCCCTTTTGGTTGGAATGGCTTCCACCCACTTAGTAAAATAATATGTAGCTATTAAGATCCACTTGTGTTGAGCATTGGAATAGGGATTAATCTCGCTTATGAAGTCTAGACCCCATTGCTGAAATGGGGCTTCAGATTTGACTGGAACTAGAGGCAGTGTCGGGAGCTTCTGCTTACCTGTGAATAGTTGACAAGGGTTGCAGGCACGCACTTTGGCATTGACGTCTGAAAAGAGTTTTGGCCAGTAGTACCCAACCCTCAAGATCTTGTAAGTTGTAGCTCTCCATGCGTGATTCCCCCCATAGACTCCCTCATGAAATTCGTCTATAACACGTTGAGTTTCCGATTCAACTAAGCAGACTAACAGGAAACCGAGTGGATCTTTCCAATATAGCTGACTTTCAGCGATACAATATTTAACTTCATGGAGTTTTAAAGTTCTAGCTTTAAATGGTGATAGCTCATTTGGGCATTTTAGAGTTAGTAGGTATGACACTATGTCTCTGTACCAGCCCGATGATAAGAACTTCTCTTCGATCTTGTTTGGACTTGTTCCCTCATTCAGTTCGTTTAGGTCCGTGTCTTCATCGCCTTCCTGCAGGCAATTGATATCCAGGGCTCTGAAATTCGACTCAGCTAAGAGTTTGGCCAAGCCTTGCCCTTTTATCAATTTGGTCGGTTTTACTTCTAGATCAAATTCTTGGATTTTTGCAAGCCATCGTCCTCTTTTTCCATCGCTATCTAGATGCACCAATATATCTTTCACAGAACTGGTAGGCACGTACGCAATTATCTTTGAGTGTATACATATGTTCTGAATGCCTTTAATGCTTTTACCATGGCATAGGCCTGTTTTTCTATTATATCATACTTCAGTTCTGTGTCTCTAAGGCTCTTGCTGAAAAAGGCGATTGATTGTTTGAATCCTTCTTCATTCTTTTGTAGGAGCACCGTGGCGATAATGTGTTCGGAGGCAAACGAGAAGATAAGAAAATCTTTTAGATAGTCGGGGCTTGCTAACACAGGTGCCTCGCTTATGATTTTCTTAATATGCGTGAACGATGCTTTGGCATCGGTTGTCCATTTTACTTCGCTATCCTTCTTCAACATACCTGTGATCAATTTTACAATCTCAACGAAATTCAGGATAAACCTTCATAAAAAAATTATTCTTCCTAAGAAAGATTGAATCTCTTTTACATTTCTGGGAATATTTATAGTATCTATTGCTTCAATCCTCTTAGGATCAATCCTGATTCCATCCCTAGATACGATATGACCCAAAAGATTACCTTCCTGCATGGCGAAATGTGATTTCTTTGGGTTTAAAGATAGACCAAACCTGCAGCACTTTTCGAAAGTCTGTTTAAGATGCATCAAGTGTTCTTCATCGGTTTTAGAGAAAACCGTCAAATCGTCGAGGTAAATGACTACTAACTTATCTCTTTCTCCTATGAAAGCGATGTCCATAGAATGCTAGAATGTGGCCCCTGCATTCATCAAACCAAAAGGCATTTTGTCATACATGAAAGTATCCCATGGTGTGGTGAAAGCAGTTTTTTCCCTGTCTTGTTCATTCATGTCAATTTGATTATAACCATAGAACCCATCTATCATAGACATTCGGTTTTATCCAAATACTTTTTCTAATACATGGTCCATTTTGGGCAGCGGATAATTTTCCTTAAGAGACGACTTATTTAAGTTTTGGAAATCCCCACACAGTCTGATTTCCCCACTCTTTTTCCTGACCGAGACCAGGTTTTCTACCCAGTCTGAGTATCTCAGAGGTACGATTATTTTCGCGTCTAAAAGTTTCTTAACTTCTTTTTCGATCACAGGTAACAAAATGGGGTTGATCTGCCTAAGCTTTTTCCTAAACGGTTTGACCCCATGCTTCAAAGGTATCTTGTGATCAATTATGGAAGTGTCATATATTCTTAACTCATCATAAGACCAGGCGAAAACATCCTTATACTGTCTGAGTAGCTATTTATATTTAACTTTCACTTCAGGAGGGAGGAACTTGGATATTTTTACCACCCTGGATTCTTTTTCAGTTCCTATATCACAGTCCTCCACTTCTTCTGGTTGGGGTTGTAAAGTGGATTTTACAGGTACGTCGTTCTGATAAAAAAGTCTTTCTAAAGGAATCAATCCTTTCAGAATCTGGTTGTTTTTAAGGACCAGCATACGATGATCCACAATTTTTTCCTGGAAGGCTTTAGGATCTTCCCCTTCTTGCATGATCCATATAGGGTCATTTTGATTTTCTTGGTCTACATGAGTTTCAGAGAATTCACCCATTGCTTCAAGAAATTTCTTAATTTGTTCGTCATCCTCAAAGACTTGCCAGTGTTGGATATTGTCTGGTATAGATGGTCTGTATCTGATTTCAATGTGATACTTCAATTTGAAATTCATGGGAGGAGAGAAGGTCGAAGTTGCTTTAGCCAATGCATCAGCATGTAAATTCTCTGCGCGAGGGATAAAGTGGACATTTACGGACGAGAAATTTTTTTCCATGAGATCCCAGGCACAATTTCTGTATGATCTTAATCTGGGATGCTTAGCTTGGTACTGTTAGTTTATTTGTTTAACTATTAACTCTGCATCTCCGTATACCTCTAATTTATTTATCTTTAGCTTCTTGGTAGCATCTAATCCTAAGACCAACGCTTCATATTCACATATGTTTTTAGTGTAATCTATATCCCACTGCAGTTGGTAGGAAAAAGGAACCACGGACTTAGCTTTGGGAGCCACTAAAAGCACTCCTGCACCTGCCCCTTCGGAAGATGAGGCACCGTCAAAATACATTTTCCAGACACTGGTGCTACACAGATCCTCTCTCATGTAACTTGAATCTTCTCGCTCTATATCGTTTTCCTCCGGACAACCGTCTAAACCATCATCAAAAGACAAGATACAATTTCCCAGATCTTGGTCCACGATGTAAATAGGGAAATTTTTTGGGTTTTGAGGGTCGCTCACTGTATATGATAATCTCGTTTCTCTGTACAACTAAGTAAACTGACCACCAAACACATGAATTGTGGCGAATTTCATATCCAATTGAAGAGAACCCCCCAACTTGGCTCCCCATGACCTAGACAATAGTAAGCCATACTTAGGGGGAATATCTGCAATAACCACATCCACCAGGATACTCTTAACTGGGACCTGCACCAGGGTAACTACGAGATCCTTTATCATCCCCATACACTTAACCCTTCTTGAGTCAAAAGAGTAAAGATCTCCATAAGGTCTGGTGATCTGGAGACCCAATTTGTCCATAATAATCTTAGGCATAACGTTATGGGAGGCTCTGAAGTCTAACATGCAATTATGTAGCAATTGATCATACACATTTAGAGTGATATAAAAAGGAACAATGGTGTCTTTGGCCCCTTCAAAATGGGGACCAAAAGTGATGTTAGGTTTCTCATATTCCAGGTTTAAAACATCAGACTGGATTTCTAGCTCAGAGACACCCATCGCTTTGGTAATCTGCTTCCGATAAACGAGGTTTTTTGCTAATTCTACCAAAGGGATTGGTATCTTAATTTTATTTATCTCATTTTCAAAACTGAAAGCTCTGCTCACCTTGTCTGTTTCTTTAGTTGAGACTTCCGAATCCTTTTCGACTTATTCGTCTGGACTGCTTTATTACTCATGGTCCTGGTTGAAGACATAATTTTATTTACTGTTTCGGTTCCTTGTTCTTGGGTTTCAACTTTTTCCACTTCAGACTCGTGTGTGCTTACTAATTTAGTTTTTTCGTTGGGTAATAAGGTCTCTTCCGGAGTAGGCTCATAAGTTTGACCTCTTTGGAGTATTTTCTTGGGTTGAGCAGTTGAGATGGGCTTACTCTTAGATCTTAAGTTATACTTGGGTTGGATCTCAACCATTATCATCTCAGTTTCTTGTTGAGATTCACAAAGGTCAGTGTGATCACCTTCTTCACCCTTATTCGACGGTTGTTGTGTGTTTAGATATTTTTCATAGTCTTCTCAAGTCAGATATGGTTGTGTGCAGTCATCACTGAAGTTTGTGACATCATTATCCGAATCTCCGAAGTCTTGAAAATCGTTCGCTCCTATAAAATTTTCATTCTTTAAGGGAGCTTGTATTTTTTGATCTTCATTTTTTATTTGTCTTTGCTGGTTCGGGGGGTTGGGGTTCCTCTTGAAATCCTTTTTGGGGAAAGAATCAACTTTGGCCTGTTCGAGCTCCATTCTGGATATTTTATTTGACAGTTCTTTAATTACTCTGGCCTTATCTTCTACCCTATCATCTGTGGATCTATTAGATCCTGACGGACCAGCTTGTTCTCTAAAGCGTTTAGTTTCTCAGTTTCCCGTTTCTAATTTAGCTTTAAGCTTACCCGAAGCCATCATATTAGACTCTGTTTCTACCACATCGTCCTGCATTTGGTTTAGGGTGGATCCCCTTCTTTCTCGCAAAAGGAGTGCAAAATCCAGTTCGAAAGCTCCGACGAAAGTTACTTTGGCCACGGGTTGGGATGGTTTAACCTTGGCTGGGATTTTATTGTACAGTTTGTTGAATCTTTGAATAAATTCCATGACTGTTTCTGAATTCTTTTTTCTTAAAGACCCAAATTCGGTTAAATAATATAGATGGTCTTTTCTCTCGCCCCATTGTCTGAGGAAAGCATCTTCCAAAGCGTCATAAGACAAGATAGATGTTGCGGGTAGACTTTGAAACCAAGTTCAGGCCTGGCCTTCGAAGGTTTGGACAAGAAGTCTTGAATATACGTCCCCATGTTCAATACCCAGGATATCAGTGAATTGATCGAAGACATTAATATGTTCAGCCGCAGTCAAATCCCCTTCCCTGGTGAATTTCAGTAAATTTTTTAAGTAATTTTCGGGAAGGTCGTGTAGAGGGACGGGCAATACTAAGGGAGCATATCTGGCTGCAACTTTTGCAAAAAATCTGGGAGGGGGGGCAGGCCCTTGGCCTCCAGCTCCTCCTAGAGGGGCTCCTCCCCCTCCTCCTCCGATAAAACCTCCACCTCCTCCTATAAACCCTCCACCTCCTCCTCCGACAACTGCTATCGTTATTTGTGGAAAGTTGTAAAGGGGATTTCGGAAAATTAAAAGTGAATCTTTATTTTCTTCATGAAGAGGAAAATCCGACGAGGAAAGATAAGGAACACGAGGACTCGGTTCCTTGGATTTGCAAGAGACGAAATCAGGAGAACCTATGGGTGTGGAAACCGAATGTGTAAAAGAATCTTCAGAATTTGGTGAGGTCGGGAAATTTAACTGAAGGAAAAATGGTATGTCAACTGCCGACAAACTTTCAAGAGGGCCCTTTCCTTTGTGTACTAAGGGGATTGTCGAATGAATCTCACTCCTAAATTCAGAGCAGTTTGGCGTTAAAATTTATTATCAAAAAGAGGACTACGTGAAGTTGAGGGTTCATAATAACTCTTAGTCTTCAGTTGTGGGGTTTTAAGTTTGTAAACTATAGCGGTTGGCTTAAGAGAGCCTCTCGCCTTTAGAATCTTCTCGGGATCGGTAATGGGCGTAATCTACTTACCATCCGGGTTTTGTTTGGTATTCCTTCGACCGGATGTCAGTTTATTATTCGTGGAGTCGCCAAGTGAAAGATTAGAAAGCCTTAAAAAAGGTGTGTACTCTTTGTTCACTATCAAAGGGAAACACTTTCAACAAAAAACAAATGTCGTTTTCCTAGGGAAAAAGATTTCGTAACTTCGGTCCCCGGCAACGGCGCCAGAAATATGTTGTTCCAGAGTCTATACTTAAGGCTTAGAAGTACAGTGTCTAGGCATCCGAAAGTGGGTAAAAGGTGGAGAAGAGAGAAACGTCAACCTTCGGCAAAGGAAACTAGGGAAGATTTCTACGTTGGCGTTGTCTAGCTTCTGACTATTTCTGGATAGTCATATCCTGTTCAATGGCTGCCCATGAACGTTCAAGTTCAACCCGGTTAGTAGTTGTTTTAATAATAATATCGAAAAGGTTTAAGGCAATGTGCATTTGGTTTGATAATCCGGGTTCAATATTGGGTTGTGTTGGTTTAGGGATAGTCATGGAGGAACAGTAAAAGTAGGAAAAATTTCAGAGAGAGATTAAGTGTTGTCTCAATTTGTTCATATAAAAGAGAATTTACAGTTTCAGGAATAAAATAGGGATGCAAATCAAAGGCTATTTCCCATAACTGAGCTATATCTTAATAAAATGTATGAGGTGGGAGAAAAACATTTAGTTGTCTATGATGTAAGGCTCCTATCAAGGGAGGATATCATGTATAAACAGAAGAGGAAAATTGTAAAGAAATAACCTGATGTAGCATAGAATATGTGTAGAATTCTGAAAGTGTTGACTGGTCTTACACCCGCTGATAGCTGGTACAGAGGAAAAACAGTAAAAAATTACAGAAAACCAAAATTCATTCGCTATAGTAGTGGTCGTACTAAATTATAACGAAGCATTCATCAGTTAGGAATATGAAATGAAATGAAATATGAGATACAAGAAAACAAATTCATAACACAATCATGACAGAATTGAGAATCTTCAGATTTTCTTTGTATTAACTCTCAAAATGTAAAAAACTCTATTACAATTGACACAAAAAGGTCCAACCCTTTTTCCTTCTTTCTATGGTATATTTATAAAGTTTACAATAAGATAGAATCTCAATCGTTATAAAATTTCGGTTATGATAGGGAGGAGAGCAATCGCTCCATTTCTTCTTCTCTGTCTTCACTTGGTGCCAGAGGTTTTTCCTCGCACGTGCTCGGTACAGGTGACACATCTTTCAACCAACTGAGATATTAGCCTCGATGGTTCTGCTTTACAGCTGACTTCAAAAAAGTAACATTCTCGGGCTAACTGCGACAGCCTATCTTCCATCTCTCTGTCTATGATGTCGATAGCACATAATTGCGTGTTTGGTTTGATCAAACATTTGTCTATTTGGACTATGTCTGTCATAGTCACTTAGGAGATCTTGGCCGAATCCCTTTCTTCTTTTTCCTTTAAATCAAGTGAGATTTTTTCCATACTCATTTGAATCAAAGCCTCGACACTACCTCCAATATCAATGCCTAGTAGATCCCCATCTATAGAACTGAAAGCCTCTTCCAAGGCATTTGTTACTTTTTTGGCTTCCAGCTTGCCTTCCGAGATGCTGTGCTCCCATTATTTCAATAGAATGTTTCCTATGGTCTTCTCTAAAATGGTGAACTTGGGAGTACTTCTCGAATCCCTGTTGTTTGTGGCTATCACAACCTCTTGGAATGTGACCCGTGCTGCTCCAGCTTCCCTTTCTCTAGAAGATAAGTTCTCCGAATCCCGGTTGACTAGCAAACAATTGTCTCGGATCGCTTCTACCTTGCCGAGTAAATTTCGTTGGGCCGCAAAGACTCTGCCCCGAATCTCCATCGCCTGGGATTGAAACATCCCGATATCTATCACCTTGCTTTCAGGTATTTCCACCCTAGCTTGCAGCTGCTGGATCAAATCTTTTTGCTAACTTGCTTGCATCTGACCATCCCGAATGACCAGATGCGCTTGTTCTAGCTTAGACTTGAGCAGCTCTATCTCATTTTTATCGGCCAACCTTGCCTGCTCTATACCCACACTTTCCTGGTCTTTGTCAGTCTTCATTGTTGTGGCTAGTCTAGCTTCTAGGGTTTTAATGAGGTGATTCTTTCGTTTCAACTGGTTTTTTAGAAGCCTGACTGAAAACTGATTCGCTGAGGAATATGCTCCTAATGTCCCTGCTATCTCAGTCGTGAATTGTTCATTTTTCTTGTCCTTCCCATCAGTTATGACTTTTTATTTCTTGGTTGTCGACTCCCCTTCTTGGTAAAATTCTCTCTTTACCACTGCTTTTCTCTTCTTATCGAAGAAGAACTCATTCGGAGGGAGATCTTCTACTCTTATAGGCCTCAACTCTTCATTGAAGATCCACCCTGCATCAATATTTCCTTGAGTCGACTGCAAGGGAGTAACTGATGTGATAGGTTCTCCGACCTGATTTGCTGATTTTCCCAGAGTAGTAACCAGACTCTGCTTCTTCGGAGGGTCGGGAGTCTTTATTTCTACTTTCAGACTCTTGGTTTGCTCTCCCTCATCCTGGTGTTTTTCTTGATCGAGGTTCTCATCCTTAGAGCCTTCGGCATCCTTTTGTTTGACCTCCACCGTAGCTGGAATCTCGCCCCACAACACTGCGGGAAGACAACTGCGTCGATGTTCTTGGAACTTCAAAACATCAACTCTCTCCTCAGGTGCCAAGGTTTGTATCCGAGCTAGAATCTTGGCATAAGACCTTGCGCCTTGGAAAATGTCATCCGAGGGTGAATTATCGTGCTCAAATCTCTTGAGCCCGCAACTGGCCAAATGATTGCTCACAACCCTCTACGGATCGTGCTTTTTATATTCGATGAGTACAAAATTTAGGTCCTCCAGGGCTGCTGCCTCAGCTTTGGCATGCCCGAAATCTAATAAAGAATAAGAATTTAAATGAACAGGAAAAGGCGGCCATACCTTCTTTGAGTATCCCTTAAGCTCCTTGCTTATACCACCAATTACTGTTTGTCTGGCAACCTCGCGACAAGCCAACTTGTCAGGACTGAATAATGGCAGTGCATGCGGGGGAACAGAAGCCCCGAAAACTATGAGGTACAAAAATTCAGCCTCCACATACCAGTCGGTTATGCTGCTCTGATTTTTCACTATACTGTTCGAGATCCTGGGTGGTGGGTAACTGAAAATAGTGACATGCAAAGGCACCATCACCCAGTTGAAGATTTCGTACATGAAATTTGCAACTTTGTTTTCCCATAATTTTGAATGATAGACATGTATGGGCTTGTCTTCTGCTGGAGTCCAACTCCAACTCATTAAGGGAAACGGTGTCAAAAAACAAACGACGTCCATAATGTATGCAGACATGAAGAATGAAGACGCCTTTTCGTTCTCTTTCTGCACCCAATATTCTGTGACCCGACTAGTTTAGCTTAATTAATCCAGTTTTACCAATGTTAATCAATATTTCGGTACTCGTTATATCAGGGATTTTACTTTAACACTTTGAAACTATGACACCCGAGACAACAATGATCGATTTTGGTTAGTGAAAAGCGTAATCGTGATTAGGGGCTCAATTAATTTCATAATTATTATATTTTCCATATCACGACTCGGAGCTTTGAAAATAAGTTTCCGGGAGGTTTGCATGCCGAGCTGCGAAACCGCGAGATCGTGATAATACGACTTAAATAAAAATGGAAGATAAACTCGGATTTAGGGATTAATTAATTACGTTTATATCCTTATCGTGACTTCGTGATTTGGGGCTGAGACGGTGTAACTTTAAAAAAAAAAAGAAAACGCTGAGTGGCTAATTGCCGACAGAACTTTTACCATGGTTTAGCTTTTACTTTTTAACCTTGACACGGGTTACTAAAATAAGGACCTCATGTTCTCGGTTATCGAGGCTACGACAATAAACTTTTAGATTTGGTGAACACCGAGGTGTCAAAACCCGATGACGTTTAATCACGATTTAGGGAAAACTTTACTCTCGTTACTGCCCTAGGTAAAAAATTAAAGTGATTTCGTTGTTTCGTAGCTCGGGATGTGTGAACTACATGACTTATAGTATCCGACCTACGAGATCCCGAGGTAGAACAAAAGAGGAAACATTTTTACGACAGGTTGGACTCGTCTTGAGAGTACAATAATCATCATTGCTCTCATGATAAACCTTCATAGATTTTGAAACCACAGATGGAAAATACGAAAACCATCTTTCGATTTCGAGCGTTAAAAAATGAAAATTGTGACGGGCTAGAAAACAAAGGTGGCTCCAACACCATCTATCTTAGTATCCAACTTAGCTTCCATTGAATCCATCTTATTTTGTAGTTCATTTATGTCCCTACGCATTTCTTCACCTTCATCAAGAGTCCAAGTAGGAATTTTTGGAGGCTTATTTGGTGTAGAAGTTCTCTTTTTGGATGTAATGTTGGCCAAGTATCACTTTTGAACCTTGATTTTGAGGTGGTTCTGCTAGACAATATTTCTTCTGTTGTATCTCCCAAGTTTCTTCCCTTCTGGGTATGAAAATTTATTTTATGTATTTCTTTGATATATCTTCTCTGCAATGCCACAGGTCTGATCAAAATTGGATGTGCCAAGTGGAATTTACGGTAACTTCCCCATAACTTGCCGATTTTTGGACTTTCCAGAAGATCTCACTTGTATAGTGTGCCCCGCAAAAAATAATTGATATAAAATTCTGAAACTCGCACCAAAAATACTACAGACTGTCCAAGATCCAATGAAACCATTCCCATGCAATTTGGATACTCTAGGAAGAAGTTATGATTGTTTTACCTGGAACACCTTCTTGAGATTAGTCAATAGGACTAGTCAGATACCCTATATTACACAGGATGTATCTACAAATTTAAGATGACCCAGAAGCTGAAGTTTTTACCACAGATACCTTATTAATTTCTATAAATATCCTTTGGAGTTCAGGGTCTGAAACGTTACAGAAAATTTTTTATAGCTAAAATTGCGCAATGACTCAGTTCAGGATGATTCCAGAACCCTATCTTGTAGAGGCTCTATCTCCGAAAGTATAAGGCCTCAGAGCTGAATTTTGAACCCAACGTACCTTGATATGTCTACTAAATATCCTCTAAGACATTCCTTCTGAAACGTTGTACAAAAAAAAGTTATAGTGAAAATGCCAAGGTGTCTCAGATGTAGCAACGAAACTCCAAGACCTTGAGCTCTGATACCATATGGTAAGAACCATATATCAATATAGCATAGAAAATCCTCGGAAAAAGTACTCAGTGCCTTGAAAAAGAGATAATTTTAGATAATAAGCCTCTTCGAGGGGGCAACCTCCTTTTACCCCACTTAGATGTTCAAGTACAAGATGATTCAAAATGAAAATGTCTCCTTGTTATATATAGGAGACTAGGAGGTATAATTACAACTAATGGCCTAAAGCCGACATAAATAAAATAACATTACTAATATAATATGTCCCAATTAAGGGGTAATGAGCCAATATTAAGGCTTAGCATGCAACAACCTATGAAAGACCATTAAACCATCCCAAACTCATTTATAATCTATTTCCATGAGACAAATGTCATAACTACTCTTGTATACATCCAAATCAACATTTTTCATAAAGAAAATTGTATGATCATAACTAAAATTTCTCTCTCTTCCATTGGGTATAACCATCTAAGATATAGCTAGAGACATAGGGAAATAAACTATTCAATAAAACCTATTAAAAGCGAATATCTTTGTAATATCCATGCATCTTTGCTTAGTGTACTCCTACACAATCTACCATGCATCTCTGCATCATCAATATTTTTTATCTTACATATGCATATGCATCAACGAGAGTCACAATTTTGTGTTCAAGAAGGTTGTACTACACCCTCATCCATCTTTAAAATGAACGTAAGTTGTCTTTCCAAAATATATCTACCTCCACTATTGCATTCTGTTTGGGAAGACCTCTATATACAATACCATGGAGGAGGAATGAAAATTGAAAGGGATCTTTTTGATATAGGCCTAGAAGCAACTATTTGTTCATATGTTGTAACTTCATCATTAATAAGGTCCTCGTAGGCTTTCTAGTCAGGGAATTCATATGGAAATGATGGAAAACCTAAATCATTTGACAACCATCGACACTCCCTTATATTAGATACTACAAGAGAACTCCATTGAGTCTGATCATCTTGAGTCGTAGAAGACACTTGAAGAAGATATTTGCATTGTTTGGCATGTGTATCACGAAGATCGTAAACTTCAAATCTAAATCCCTCACCATGATCATGAAGCCAAGAAATATGATGCAATATCTTCTACAATAGTTGTAGAGCCAGTGAACTTAAAATATCCATGTGACTAAGTTCTCCTCTCCCTGGAAAGATCATGAGTTTTATTCTGGTCGTTCCATTTATTGGGCATTTTGTCAATCTGGCCACATGAAATCTAGGTGTATACCATTCAGAATAATGACGAAATCATAGAATTTAGCAAATGCCAAATCTACTCATACATGTGTCCTCCAGATCAATGGACCATAAAAATTGCGCACGGGGAGGAGGGTCCTTGTCCTTTTGAAAACCATATAGAAGGGGGCCGCAATTGACCACATACTGCCTTGTCAATGAAGTTTTAACCATGGTAAAATTTTGCACCCCCACTCTTTGTTAATTTTTAAGCATACCAGGGCCACAAACAATGACAGTCGTTGATCTTCTCTTAATCGAGCCATTGGATCTCCATTGTGCTATTTGATTATGAATAAGTCAAATATGTGTTGGTTCTCCTTTAAACGGAATCTTGACTTGGGACAATAATGATATAGGAACCACACGACCATTTAAATATAAAACCAAAAAGTAAATAGTATACACATTTAATACTTTGGTTACAAACTTTAGGTTTTCAGTAAAATAATTATTATTTAAAATTAAGCCTTTAATAAAATACTTATTAAAAATAACAATTATCTTTGCTCTATATGGTGATAGATTTGGTACAAAGGACATAGAGACTTGACTTATGATTTTGGAAGAAGTCTATTTTGGGGTTTAAAAAACATTATGGTGGCTTAGAAGCTGGCCATTTTGATATAAACAAATCACTTTGATTTTCACAAGAAGACATAAATTGGAATTTTTTTTACATAAGAGTCATAGGTAAGAATGCTAATAGGCGGGGTTTTTAGAGTCAAAATAACTTTGAGACAAATGATGAGAAAACCAAATTTATAAGAATTTTTCAAAATGTCGATTTTTGTTACAACATCTGGCTCAAACTGGGGACTATGTCTCCTTGCGAGGAACCAAAGAACTGTAGATTGTGCACCTTCATCCATTTATGTCTCTGTCCATCTATGAAATATGAAAATAAACTATGTTCAACTCTGAAACCTATAAGTGCATGTACCTTTTCTAAAATCATATCTAAAACATCAGACTCAAAATAACCCCTACTTATTCTCAATTGAAACAAAGTAATTGTACAAAATGTAAGCCAAAACACTCTACACACTGCAAACTGAAAATAGGTTGCTCTAACTGCTGAACTAAAATTGAAATGATGCTCGAATTGCAAGCTTATTTATATACAAGCTACTCCTACCTAATCAAATGAATCTCTCTTGATCATGTATAAGAAAACTTCCAGTGATACCAGGTAATCATTTGACTACGTAAATGAACCTTGCTTTCATTCTTTATCAACAAGAAGAAAATTTTGAGTAATAATAATTCAAAATGTAATTTGAATCCACATTCACTGTTTTTGAATAGTACAAGATTTGAGCTGATAATATTTTCTAAAAATATTTCCACAGGATCATAAAATAAATAAGATGAAATACCTTTATAGTCAACCAATATCTCTTCATGTTGTTCCAACTGAATGGGAACACTCTGTTCTACTTTCACTACTTCATTGATGATTTTAGTTTACTCCTTCTGATATTTTGAGAAAGAAACATGAGGGATTTGCACGCTGCTTGTATTGACACTAAGAATTTCAACTAAAATTTGTTCCTAACAAACTTCCTGAGACTCCATCTGATAGTCATCATATGTTGGCTTACTAATTTCATGAACTGGATGATTTGTATTTTCTAAAAATGATACTGCTTGCTTCTCTTGAGCTTCAACATCAGTTTCATCGTAATCATCAAGTGAAGGAACATAACTGTAATATAATGTTTGAGAAATATGCTCTTTCTTAATTATAAAATAATTTTCAGTTTCAAGAATAGAAATCAACCTTTCATCATGTAATTCATTATCAACATATTCATATAAATCATAAACTAGGATATCACTATCTTCAAAAGATGAATATATATGTTCTCTACTGATAAGTTGATCTTGGCATGTATGCAAAACAGTAAGATCTGCATCATGTTTATAACTAAACGGTTGATGGATTCCTTCCTCATGTGAAATTTCTAGAGTTTGAAGAGAATCTTCTTGTATCTTTTCAAAATTATAATCATACTCATCAAAAATACTTTGTCCACAAGAAAATTCATTACCAATTAGTTGCATCATTGATTCATCAATTAGTTGTCTAGAACTTATTTCCTCTTCAACAAGATATTGCTGATCTTTTTGAAGCACATGGACATCATTCTGTTCAATTGGATCTTGAATTTTAATCTCCAAGGCAGGAAAATGAACTGTACCTTCTTGCAAACTTTCAAGTGCATACATATTAGAATTGTCAAGAGGTGCTTCTTCATAGACCAACATATATTTTTCATCCTCATTGTTGTAATAAAATTGTTCTTCCAACTCTTGATCACATTCATACTTTTGTTCACAACAATCCTTCCATAGGAGCTCAACAAGATAAATTATTTTGCAATGAGAATGAAACACAACATGAAAATTTTTGAGTGAAGAAATACTAAAAACAGGTAAATCTTTGTACCACTGTCGAATATCTCTAGACAAAGAGCTCAAAATCATTTTCATTAAAACATCTTCATGATAAATATTAAGTTGATGCATACAAGCATGAAAATCCTTTAAGTGTTGTGCACGACTTTTCTCATCGTGTGTATTAAAAATAGGAAGGTAATCTACCCATTCTTCCGTGTTAGGAGCAACATTAGGAAAACCATGTACATTTGAAAAATCAAATGGAGCATACCTTGTAGCGATCTTTGCAACAAAAGTACTTTCCATTTGAACACAGTGGATATTCCAGTGAAATCACAGTGGAGTCTCCAGGTGAATAACCACACAACCTGTGTATGTTCCTTGTTCACCTTCAAGAACTAGATTTGATCTTTATAAAACCTTGGGGAAAATATCTCAAACCTTCGATTGCCGATAACAATGCCAAAAATAGTGTTGTAACTTGAGATGGTTTCCGATTATTTAGAAACCATGCCAAGACATATTTGAACCTACTTTAGATACAAGCTATCCATTGAATAAGAGAGGGATATCTCATAGACAAATATAAACTATTGTTGGCTACCCACTGTCACTAAGCAACAACCTTCATCATTAAGCTCAAGTGTCAGATTCTAATGATAAAAAAAAGGGATAAAATAGGTAGGCATGGTTTTGAAAATGAATAGTAGTTGACTAGAATAAAAAGGTAGTAAAACTTCATAGATAAGAGGCCTAATATGTTGGGCATGGAGTCTCATCCAACAAAGAACAAAATTGTAAATGATAGGTAGAAAAATAATAAGAAGGCATTTAGATCTCAAATATAACAGAAGGAAAATAAATCTCTATTATTCCAAGATGAAGAAAATATTTTTGTTGGGCATAACTAAATGAATCCAACAGAATATCAGATGCATATGTTGAGTGCTAGATAATAATCTCATCCACAAACATATGAAATCTCTTTAACTAATTTGTAAAAATGGTAGTCATACCAAATTGCTACTTCTAATTTCAACCAAATGTTGAGATAATGAACAAGGATGAAACATAAGATTCTAAATACATGAAAATAAAAAGGAAAACATGGCTCTATAAGATGAAAGGTGAATCCAATACATAAGTTCTCTTATTCAAATATTTTATAAAATAATGGCCTCACAAGCTCATTCTCCAAGAAACACAATCTTCACTTGCCAAAACTTCCTAACCTACTCTCTCCCCTTTTATCAAGTCCTTTTCTACTTCCTTTATAGTTCTTTAATGTTGAATGATTGATGCCTTCAAATATGGGATTGGTTGCTCAACTACTACCTGGAAAATTGGATCTATTTGACTGAATGTTGATATTCTTCTTTTAAATCTAGAACAAATTGATTTGTTTTACTAAAAATAATATTGGAGTTGAGAAGTTGAAGAAGACTCGACACCTGGGGTCATGTGTTATCCTTCTGTTACAAAAAGATAGAAATTTTGTTCATTATAATATCAATAACCCTTTTTTTTAGATGATCTACCACCTATTATTTGACCCAACATAATTTCAACAACCTATGCAAGACCATTAAGCCATCCCAATTCGATTATAATCTATTTCCATGAGACATATGTCATAACTACTCTTGTATCCATCCAAATCAACATTTGTCATAAAGACAATTGAATTATCATAACTAAAATTTATCTCTCTTCCAGCAGGTATGACCATTTGAGATATGGCTAGAGTCATAGAGAAATTAAATTTTCGATATAACCTAGTAAAAGCAACGATCTCGTTAATATTCCTGCATCTCTGCCTAGTGTACTCCTGCACAATCTGCCACTGGGAAGCTGCTAGCAGAATCCTCAGTGTTTTTTATCTTACATATGCATATGCATCAACATGAGTCACTATTTTGTGCTCAACGAAGTTGTCCTACGCCCTCATCCATCTTTACAATGAACATAAGTTGTCTTTCCAAAATATATCTACCTCCACTATTACATTCCATTTGGGTAGACCTTTGTATACAATACCGTGGAGGAATGAAAATTGAAAGGGATATTTTTTATACAAGCCTACAAGAAACTGTTTGTTCATATGTTGTAGCTTCATCATTCATATGGTCCTCATAGGATTTGGAGTTAGGGAAGTCATAAGTAAATGATGGAAAAATTAAACCATTTGATAGCCATCGACGCTCCCTTATATTAGATATTACAACATAACTCCATTTAGTCTGATCATCTTGAGTCACATAAGACACTTGAGGAAGATATTTTCATTTTTTGGCAAGTGTATCATGAGGATCATAAACTTCAAATCAAAATCTCTTAGCATGATCATGAAGCCAAGAAATAGGATGCAATATCTTCTGCAATAGTTGTAGAGTTGGAGAACCTAAAACA
>ML779421.1:1132293-1148728 GCA_009831015.1 Picea engelmannii
GGGGGGGGGGTGGGGGTGGGTTCCTTGTGGTTTTGAAAACCATATAGAAGGGGGACGCAATTGACCGCAAGCTGCCACACCAATGAATTTTGAACCATGGTAAAGTTTTACGAACCCCTCTTTTTTAACTTCCGAGTATACCGAGGAACGCAATCAATGGCAGTTGTGGATCTTCTCTTAATCGAGTCATTAGATATCCATTGGGATATTTGATTATGAATAAGTCAACTATGTGTTGTTTCTCCACTATAGTTTAAAAGGCATTTTGACTTGGGACAAGAATCATATAGGAACCACACGACCATTTAAATATAAATCCAAAAATGAAAGAGTATATACATTTAGTACTTTGGTCACAAACTTTAGGTTTTAAGTAAAATAATTCTTATTTAAAATTAATTTTTTAATAAAAGATTTATTAAAAAAAATTATGGTGGCTCAGAAGCTAGTCATTTTGGTATAAACAAATCACTTTGATTTTTATAAGAAGACATAAATTGATAAAATTTTGACATAAGAGTCATAGGTAATATTGCTAATAGGTGGGGTTTTTAGAGTCAAAATAAATTTGAGACACGTGATGAGGAAACCAAATTTACAAGAATTTTGCAAAATGTTAAAATTTTGGAGATGTCGATTTATGTTACAACAGATACTTTATGTGTCCTTTGTTATGTGGGTTGGGGTTGCCTTTTCCCTTCTTTTATTGTGATGCATTTGCAGATCCAAACTCCTGATTATTCCTCTGTTTAAATTTTTGTTCGATTTTGACAACATATCGATAAGCGACTCCCAATGATGACATGTCTAGAAACTCCATTTCTGTTTGGATGTACCTGTGTAAACCCCCATGGTATTTTAGAATCAGATGACACTTGGAGTGTTTGATAGCCAACTTGGTGCACAAGGTATGGAAGGTATTTGTGAACTCTGACACTGTTTGGCCCCTCTGATGATGTAGTGTGGTCCATCTTATGTACTGGTCATTATAGTTTCCAACAAGGTAATATTGTTCCTTAACAAAATCCATAAAAAAGTCCCAAGTGGTTTCGGCCCCAAACATTCTAGACTCCTCTATGGAATTTTTCTCATAGTAATTATCCGACCAATTTTTGACATGGGGGACAACCTTAAGGAGCACAAAGGTGATCTTTTCATTATCGGAAAAATCGTGGATAGAGAAATAACCTTCTAGCATATTTAATCACTTTTCCAAAGCATCCACATCTATCTGACCTTCAAATATGGGAATATAAAAATTAACTTGTACCATGAAGGGGGTAGCTCCTCCAAAGTGTCCACTTGACGAAGATGTGTCTGTTGTTGTTGGCAATCATCAAAGGATTTGGATAAAATTATCCATCATCTCATTCCTTTGTCACACGAGGGATTCCTTCAACAATAACTTAATAGGATCTCCAACTCCCTTGTCTCTATTTTATTCTTCCATGGGAGGTCATCGGGGTTGGAGAGGGTGGTCTTTCAGAGGGTCAAGTAGTTCGAGTCCCAATTCCTTATAACCTAACCTTGTTGGGGAAATTCACAAAGAAATGGATAAAGAGAATACCACTTTGATACAAATGATTTGGATTTACCAAGGAATGAAATGAAACACATAAATATGACAAAAACATAGAGATATAGTAATACTCGATTTCAATTAATGAATGACATATTTAGGAACCATACAAATGAAGAGTGAAATGAACTCACAAGAATGGTGGCAAATTATCTATGAGAAGAGATGTGAAGGCTATGCACATTCACAAGAAGTGATTACAATGAGGCCAAAAGGAATTTTAACATAAAACATCAATGAGAAAAACCTAAACATCCAAAACCTTAACCCTAGAAGATGAAATGCCAAAAGGTTTTTGGGCCCCGATGTGGTTAGTTGATACATCAACTTCTTGGGGGCATAAATTTTGCATACGATTTCCATTTGAGGGATTTGATAGCTCTTCAACAAGGTCTAGTTGAGAAGTATATGTTCTAAATTTCCAAATCATGCCTTTGGCTAAATATTTGGCACTATTGCGCTAAAAAAACGTCCTTTAGGGACTCAAAATGATATTTGATGTTCAAGACCCGAAATTAAGTGTAGAAAACTGCCAAGATGGAAACTTTATTTTGAGCGAGTGAAATAGGAAGGGGGCCACTGATGTCCACCTGGATCAATCCTCCACCCTTAGGAAGCAGTGGTCTCCATTTCATTGAGGTCCCCCATCAAATGGGGAAACTTCTACTGAGCTTGACGCTTGGTGAGCCACTTGCCTTGGTGCAATAGTTTCCCTGTTGACAACCCAATAGAGTTGGGTATTATGTTGGCAAGTTCCCTTAACCCGTGTCTCCATGATCCAATCAATGGTTTCCTGTTACATGTACTCAAGGTTGATCTTTGTAGGTGTCAAATACTCTATCACCTCCGATGTGTCCAATAGTGGTGGAAAATATTGCCGAAAGAGGTCCACATTGAATACTGGGTGCAATCCAAGGAAGGGGGGAATACTTAACTCAAAATCATTGTCACCCATAACATTGGTGATGGTGTAAGGCCCATAGCAAAGTAAATGCATCTTTTAATGGGGTCATGTAAGGTGATCTTTCTGAAAATGCAACTAAACCTTGTTTCCCACTTGAAACATGTGTGGAACTTGATGTTGATCATAACATTGCTTGTACTTAGCATTGGATTTTTGTAAAATATCATGGACCCATTGGAATATGTGTTGAATCCATTCAACGAATTTGGTGGATTTTTTGGTCTCAGATTGAGCATGGGAAGATTCAACATGTGTGGATGCAAGGACAAGTTCTACATCAATGGGGCCCAATGGTTAAAATCCTAGACCCACCTTGGCCAATTGAGCTATGGAGGGATTTGTTGTAGTTATATGGAACATAAGGAAGGCTCTCAACCCATGTGTGTAGATTCTTGGAGTTGTACATGCACAAGATATGCATGATCGTCCTATTGACAATCTCTGTCTGTCCATCAGTTTGGGGGTGGAAGGCAGTGGATTTGGTGATCTTGGTGTCCAATAGTGACTAGAGGCTCAACCATAATGTACTTAAGAACCTGCTATCCAAATTTGATATGATGGTCTATGGTAATCCAAAGTGTACCCACACACACTCTAAGAAGAGCTTGGAAGTGGCCTCAACTATAGCACTCTTCTTGTAGGCTGACATAGTGGCCATCTTAGAGAATCGGTCCATAACCAAGAATACACAATCATTTCCATGCTTATTTGAGGGGAGACTTGACATGTAGTCCATAGAGATGGATTCACAGGACCTGTTGGGAGTAGGCAAAGGGGTGTATAATCCTTTTCTTTAATGGTTGGCTTGGTGATGGAGCAGGAAATGCAGGATACGATATACTTACTGACATCCTATTGAAGCTTCGATCAATATAAATAATTTTGTAGTACTGCCACTTTCTTCTCCATGCCAAAGTGTCCTACCACCCAATTGTAGTGGGATTCCAAAATAAGCTTCTCACACTCAATTGGTGGAACACAAATATGAATTAGATGGTATAAAAATACATCCTAAAGATGAAATTTGGAAATGGCCATGCAGGTTCCCAACTTTTGGTAGGTTGTAGCAAAGTCAGGATCGTTGTCATCAAGTTGGGACCACTCGAAGGTATCATAACTGCAAGAGTCGAGCACTGTGGTTGGTGATCCAACTAGAGGTCAACTAAGGTAGTCAGGGATGTGATTGGTGCTCCCTTTCTTATATTTAATTTTGAAGTGAAACTTCTTCAAGTATGTGAACCACTTTTGATGGTGGTCATTTTGTAATTTTCCTTGTGTTTGCATGAACTGCAAAGGGTTGTGATTCATATGGATGACTGTTTCATTCTCTAGAATGTAATTCTTCCATTGGAAGTAGGATTGCATGATATAATACATCTATTTGTCATATGTGGGGCACTTATAGACTACATATGAGAGTTCCTCACTGTGATAGGCCGCCAAATGACTATGTTGAGTGAAAACAACACCAACAATGTAGTCTGAAGCATTTGTCTCAATCTCAAAAGGTTGTTGTAGATCGAGTAAGGTGAGCATCTAGTCTGAGCATAAACGATCTTAAATATAATCAAATGATTTCGATTGTGACTTGGACCACAACAATTTGGGTTGAAACCACCCTTGGTCACTTCGTTGAGGGGCCATGCAATAAAGTAGAACCCTAACATGAATCTACGATAAAATTTAGCAAGGCATAAGAAGCTCTAAATCTTGGTTAGTGCTATCGAGGGTGGTCAGTCACGAATGAATTGGATCTTGGATGGATCCACATGCACACCATTCTCATATATAATGTATCCAAGGTATTGGACCATATTCATGTCGAAGGAGAATTTCTCTAAGTTAGCATATAACTTGTGTTTCCAGAGAGTGTGGAGGACCTGTTGAATGTGTTGCAAGTGTTTTGCCAAACTCTTGCTAAATATGAGGATGTGATCCATATATACAATCACAAAGGAATTTTTGAAATCCCACAAAATGTCGCCCATCAACCTCATGAATTTTTCTATGGATTTCACCAAGCCAAAGGGCATGGCCAACCACTCAAAAAGACCTTTGTTATAATTGAAAGTAGTCTTCCATACATTATTTGGTTCTATTGGGACTTGGTGATAGTTGTACTTAAAATCAATATTACTAAGTACTTGGCTCCATTGAGTTGGATAAGAAGGTCATCAATTTGGGGAATTGGGTACCAGTTCCTGACTGCTATTTTGTTTAGATCTTTGTAATCAATATAGAGTCACTAAGTCTTTGCTTTATTCTATATGAGCATGATTGAGATTCTATAGGATGAGGATGTTGGTCGAATATGCCATTCTTGGAGCAAATATTGAATCTAGTGGTTGATTTCCTCATTTTACAGGAGAGAGCATTGATATACTATCCCATTAGGTAAAGGTGTGCCAACAATCAAATCAATCGAATGATTGAACTGATAGTGCACATGAACCCCGATAGCTGAGGTGCAGATGTCTCAGTATTATTCCATGACTTTTTCCACTTGCTTCCATTTCGTAGAGAAGCGTTGTGTTGAGGCAATGAATGTGGCCAAAACCTTCCTTTTACTTTGAGAGTGAATCATGAAGAGGGAAAATTTCCCAGTTTGGGAGATGACCTTTCTGCATTGCTTAGTTGAGACCAAAGAAATTGTGGTCAGTGGAGCTAACTATGGTATGATGTACAATTGTTTGCATAAAGTTATAAGGCCACTACGAGGTCTAAAATAATATACAACATGATGTTTCCACATATATGGATGGCCTAAAACAATATCACAAACTTCAAGTGGGGAAACATCACACAATAACTCATCCTTGAAGGGCTTGATGTCGTAGAGAAAGTGACACTATTGGTTGATGTAGAGATCTTGACCTTGGTTGAGCCACTCGATGTTGTATGGATGTGGATGTGGTGTTGTTGAAAACTTCAATCACTTGAATAACTGTGTTGAGATTAGGTTCTTTTGTATTCCTCTATCAACAATGAAATGCAGTAGAGCATCCTTCACCCACATCTGTGAGTGAAAAAGGACCTCACCTTCCACTGACTCTTTTGGTTTTTTTGGATGGACCTTGGTGGTAGTGACTGTGGAACTGGGTTCTGCATCAATGATCCTCTTCCCCTTTTCTGGCTCTGAATAAGAGTAGGATTCTTCATCTAACTCTAAGGTTTTCAGCTCGACCACCAATGACTACTTTGAGAGACATTCATTAGTGTTGTGCTAAGGGATTTCATGGAACTCTCACCACTTCCCAGTGTATTTCTTCATCTTCCTACTACCCTTGTTTTCTTGTGGCTTAGACTGGTTTTCCCGAGGTTTTCCATCCTTTCTTTTTCCTTTATTCTATGGCCTAAAGATTCCTTTTTGTTTCTTTTTTTGTGACACATCCTCAGATCAAAACTACCGCTTATTCCTCTGCTTAATGTTTTTCTCGATTTTGACAACATACTGATAAGAGGCCCCCATTGACGAGATGAAAAAAAAAACCATTTATGCTTGGATGTACCTATGTAGACCCGCATGGTATTTTAGTACCATATTCCACTCAAAGTATTTGATACATATCTTGGTGCACAAGGTATGGAAGGTATTTGTGAACCGTGAAACTGTTTTCTCCCTCTTGTGACGTAGTGTGGTCCATCTCGTGTACTGGTCATCATAGTTTCCAATGGGTTAATATTGTTCCTTAATGACATCTATAAACAATTCCCAAGTGGGTTTGGCCCCAAACATTCTAGAATCCTATATGGAATTCTTCTCACAACAAGTCTCCCACCAATTTTTGACATGGGGGACGACCTTAAGGAGCGTAAAAGTGATATTTTCCATATCAAAACAATTGTGGACAGAGAAATAACCTTCTAACATATTTAACCATTTTCCCAAAGAATCCACGTCTATATGACCTTCAAATATGGGAATATCAAAATTAACTTGTACATTGAAGGGAGTGTTGCCTCCAAAGTGGTTACTTCACGAAGATGTATCTATTGTAGTTGGAAATAGTCGAAGGATTTGGGAAAAATTATTCATCATCTCATTCCCATGTCGTGCAAGGGATTCCTTGAGAAATAGATTAATATGATTTCCTCGTCTCTCATCTGTCTTTTCTTCCACCATGGGAATTTTTTAGAGTGAATGAGGATTCTCTTTCAGAGGCTCAAGTAGTTCAAGTCCCAATTCCTTATACCTTGACTTCGTTGGGGACATGCACAAAGAAACAAATAAAGGGCAGACTACTATGATGTCATTGATCCAGATTTATGAGGGAAAGAAATGAAACACAAAAATATGATAGAAAATAGAGATACAATAAACTCAATTTTTATTATTGAATGAAATATGAAGGAACTATAAAAATGCAAAGTGAAATGAAATCACTAGAATGGCAATAGCTTATCTTTGAGAAGTGATGCGATGGCTACATGCATTCAAAAAAAGTGGTTATAATGAGGCTAAAAGGAATTTTAACATAAAGAATCAATGATAAAACCTTAAACATCCAAAACCATAGCCCCACAAGATGAAACACCAAAAGGTTTGTGGGCCTTGATGTGGTTAGTTGATACATCAACTTCACAGGGGAATAAAATTTTCATATGATCTTCATTTGGGGCCCTCGGTAGCCCGTTAGAAATTTCTAGCTGAGAAGTAAACATTCTAAATGACCCAATAATACCTTCATCTATCTATTGGGTGTTATTCCACAAAAAACACGTTGTTTAGGGCCTCAAAATGGCCCTAGAAGTTTAGGACCTGAAAAAACCGTTAAAAACTGCCAAGATGGAAACTGTTTTTTGAGATAGTAGAATAGGTGGGTGGCCACTAATTTCAACCTGGATCAGTCCTACCTCCTTAGGAAGAACGAGTCTCCTTTTATTTGAGTTCAATAATCAAATGGGGAAACTTTTGTTAAACTTTATGCTTGGTGAGCCACTTTCCTTGGTGTAGTATCTTCCATGCTTTAACAACTTGATATAATTGGATGCTTTATTGGTGAGTACCCTTAAACTGTGTGTCAATGATCCGATCAATGGTTACATATTCCATGCAATAATGGTTAAGATATTGATCCAGGTGGATATCGGTGACCACCCACCTTTTCCAAATGGCTCAAAATGGCTTTCTGACAATTTTGACAATTTACTATTTTTAGCAGGTTTTAACTTCCGGGGCCATTTTGAGGGTCCAAATGGAGGTTTTTTGAGATCGAGGTTCTCAATGATAGTCAAAGGCATAATTGATCCCCCAAAATGAATCTCCTCGACGATACCTTTCCAACGAGCTATCACACGCCTAAAACGGAGATCGTATGCAAAAGTTACGACCCCGGGAAGTTGATGTACTCACTTACCCAAACGGGGCCCACATGACTTTTGGTGCTTCATCTCTTAGGGTTAGGTTTTTGGATGTCTAGGACTTTTGGCATTCCCGTTTATTGTAAAAAGGCCTTCAGAGCCTCATTGTAATCATCTTCTTGCGAATGCGAGTAGCCATCACATCTCTTCTCAGAGATAAGCTACCACCATTCTAGCGAGTCTTTCACTCTGTATTTTTACAGTCTCTGTACATTTCTTTCATTAATATAAATTGTGTATTATTGTATCTCTGTGTTTATGGTTGCATCTCTGATATATTTATGTTATATTATTGGATATAGGCAATATCTCTGTGCATTTTTTTATTATATCTCCACTCTCATTTTGTGCCGAAAATAATCCGGATTAGATCTGTAGATGTGAGCTTCTCTTCCACGTCCAATGTGTCCAATACTAGTGGAAAATATGGCCAAAGGAGGTCCACATTGAATACTAGGTGCAAGCCAAGGAAGGGGGGAATACTTAACTAAAACGAATTATCGTATATAACCTTGGTGATGGTGTAAGGTACATAACAAAGTGGACACAACTTTCGATGGGGTCCTTGTTGACAGGAAAATTTGACAGGCCGTCAACTGGAAGAATAGGTCTAGTCCGGGGTTTTCTAAATAACCCAAGCCGTTTGGTGTAACCTATTCTAATGGGTTTAATGGATCCGTTAGCCAACTAGGGTCCTAGAACAAAGAGAAGAAATAAACTATCTAATGATAAAACTATAATAATATATAAACTTTAATCTAATTATTTACAAATACATTCAACAAAAAGATAAATATGAACATGCCATTATGTACATAGTGTTTACAGATTGCAAGTTTTTTAGTAGATGCCTTGCAAAATCAATATTTGGTAAATGTTTGCAAAAGTAGATAAATAAAGAGCATTTTTTTTATTTTCTATTTTCCAATTTTAAATCTAAGAACTTACATAACATATGTTATGAAACAAGGGTGCAGTGATGGTCAAACCCAATCTAAAACTGTCTTGTTTCGCTAATAGGTAAAATAAAAAAAAATAAATGGAAATAAATCTAACCTTAGATTAGTTTGATTCCATGTCTATGCCTCTGTGCGATCCAAAACTCCAGCTGTCCCGCCTGTAGAAAAAATCTGTAAAAGGCGTGTACTGATGCCTCCCGAATAAATTCCAGGTGTTTATCGACAGCTAGGATATGAGAACAAAGTAGTAGACATGTGTGTGCAATGATATTATAATTATGAATGGTTACAGTAACATAAATCTTAATGTAAGGCATTCATTTTATCAATCAACTAAACATCACGAGTAAATCATGACATCAAAATTGATATAACGATCACAATGATAATTTGTGAAACAACAAATTACAGACAACATTTAAAACATGAATAAAATGGAACATCATATGTCATTGAGACTAAATCTATACAACACATTAATATTCCAAAATAAAATAGACAAAACATCAACGAGACAACATCACATTGGTCTAAAGTCGAAATGCTAAAAGTTGGTCCATTAAGTCTGAAAATCATTTGTCCATAGTCTGTTCTAGGCCAAGATGTCCTTACTTACAAAATGAATAATATTTAAAATGATTTGAAATCACATTTTCCTATCTCATAGGATAGGATAGGATTTCATGAAACCAAAAATATTACAAAAATAGAGGGCTAATAACCACTTATAACAGAGTTGATTCTAGTCAAAAATTGATAAACGTTTTTGCAAAACAGAAAGAAAAGAAACTACTAATTCACTTAGATGCATAATCGAATTTGTTTCTCCCCAGATACTCAGCAACAAAATTTCATACTTCCTAAAAAGACAAAACAAATTTAATAAATTAGAAAATCATTCACAACCAATTTCTAATTTTTATTTACAAAGAGACTTGGCTACAGAATCGAAGATTCTGTAACCAGTCTTAGTTTAGAAATAAAATCAAATTCCAAATCAACTTATTTCGAAAATAGATAACAGGCATAAAACAAGAGGAGAAACTGTTATACCATTTAGAAATTGACAAAAGATGGGTCGGGTAGCTCAGAATTTACTATCGCCTTGACACTTGTTGCATTTTTTATTATTATGTTCCCTGATATTTTAATGTGTTTGGCTTTCCTCTCTGCACGCACTTTGAGGTCAAGATTTTCTTGTCTCAAGGATTCGTTCTGATCAATAAGCATTTTGATTCTAGCCTGAAGAATGGGTATGTTTGTGTAATACCACTCAATCCAATGAAAACAAACATCACACTGTATATGAGGAATGGTAGGTCGATGGAGTGCATGGTCAAACATGGGTGTATCCACCTTATCTATTATCTGCTTCTGATCAGGCCTGATACCAGAGAAACCCTCCTTACCCTTGAGGCACGGTGGAAAATTTGTCACAAAGTCGTAGGGTTCAGTGGGAGTAATGATTTTCTTCCTATAACCCTACAAATCTGGGTCTTCAAGAACAAGGAACTCTTTGATCTTAGGGTTCGAACACTTGTCGATCTCGGTCAGGCCGATCGATCTCAAACGAGTGTTGGATCTATTCCTAAGCTTTCTCAAAATTTGGTGACCTGCCCTTTTGTTTTTGAACCCTATATCTGTGCATTCCTTTGTTATCCCTTCGCGAGGTTTTTCAACATATGGGTTAATACTGACAATTGGGATAGCTTCAATTTCAGGAACAAAAGGATTAATAACCTTCAACTTAGCATTCCCTTGCTCAGAAAATCTTGTAGGTGAAGACTTACTTAGTATCTCGACATCTAGAGGGTTTCTGTTGGTAGAGTCTGGCGCATCAATTGAAACATCAGACTGCTTTTTAATCAATGGCTTGTTAAGGCTAGGGTTTACTATAGGAACGGTCATGGAAAATCCATTCCTTACCAAAAACTTATCCCAGCAGTCACCCACAGTTGACAAGTGATAAATCAAAAGGATCTTAATCAATCTGTGATAGAAAAGACTTGAATCAACACTCTGTCTCTTATATCTTTTGGACATTTTATAGAGACTCCTCAGCAGATAAAATGGCATGCTTAATTCAAAACCAGTGAAATGCATGAGTAAGTGAATATGATAGAGGAAGACTAATCCATATCGACCCTCACAGGTCATGAATTGTTTGAGAATCAACAACAGGCTATGCCACCTAGGTTTAACCAGGGAAATGGGAATACCTTTTTCGCAACAGTTGATTTTCCGGGATGTCATGAAGAGGCTCCATGGTACTCCTTCAACTAGTGATTTTTTGAACCATTTCTCACCAGTGGATAGAAGCCCTATGGATTCACTCACAAACCCCTCAGTTATCTCTAACTGTGTGCCCCCAATTTTCGCTCTGCAACGATCGAAGGTCTGTGTGAAATCCTGTGCCACCTGAAGGTTACAGCCTTCAAATCTTTTCAGGAAGACATCCCAGCATTGGATTTTTAAGTCTTCGATTGCATCATCGTGAGGGAGTAATGCGTGGCAGCCATTCAGCTCCAAGCGAATGATAGGAGGCATGGAAAATGCGACCAGAATGTAACATGGATAACTCAAAATAGTTTTAGGTTTGAATGGTGGGAGCGATAGGAACAAAATCGAATGGATAATGGGGAAATGACCATCACAAAACCTGTGTGTTATCATATGAAAGGTAGTGGGAGAATACACTGAGGATTTGATCGTAGATGCTTTACCATTCCATGTAATGAGAACCAGATATACATAGTACCAAAACCCTGTGAACGCAATGAATGGCTCGTTAATAGGTTGTGCCAGCAAGGTGAGGTAAGGACATGAGTACAACAGGTGCACATTGATTGTCATGACTACTAACATGACTATTGAATTTGCAAGGGGTTTATCAAAAATATCAAAAAGCTCTTAATAAATTGAATACAAACCATCGAACCATATAATAACTATATTAAAAAATCCAAAATATCGAAAATAGGTCATTCCAACATTGGGTTTGGATTTGATACAAGCATGATGACCTTTAAAATAATGCCTTCTAAGGAAAATATAACACCAATATAGGTTTTCATGTTTGATTCATGCTTTCACTCATGAATCAAACATAAAACAAAACGAAAATGCAATAATAAATAATTAATGAACATATTTTCTAATCCGATAATCATCTTAAAACGATAATGTTCACAAGATCGAGGTGAAGGTAGCTACAGAAAATGCAATTTCTTCTTTAAATAGAAAAATTATGTAGGGCTGTCAACAATGGCGACATACTGGGCGAAGAAGTTATCTCTACATCACCAGAAAATTCATGTTAAGATAGATCAGAATGATGAAAAATTAAGGAACAATTGACAACAAGTCAAGCATTCCGATAAAAACTAAAAAACATAGTCCAGCATCAGATGTGTTTATGTCAAAATGTAATCTGGTATCATATCTAGATTACGAGAGGAACAATGTTTATGCAACTGCCTCTGATACTATTGACATATCCACTGCTACTAGCAGGCGTCCATAGCCTCAGCAGGGATGTCACTTAACCCACTCTAAAACCTCTATCATGTCCAAAATTAGTCCATTCATGATGAAGAACATCTTTATTCATGGATTAATTTTAAGGGACAAACCTAATAATTTTCTTGAACGTGGCATTGCTTCGCTACCAACAGGCCTATTCAGTACCCCGACAAAGTTGCCTTGGTATCATGGATGCATTTACCCACTGCCAGCAGAACTGTTCAGTGTCTCGGGGATTTTACAAACACTTCCCACACCTTGCAGTGCTTTCAACTCTCTAGAATTAATTTAAAAATTTGTAGAAACTTTTATGATATTCAAGAGAGCAGGGTGATACTGAAAAATTCAGATTTTGAAAACATAAATTGATCTCATATAATTCATTTGTTTTTTAAATGGTCTTTACCATGATCTAAACACTTAGATTCCTGTTACGAAACCATCTCAAGGACAGGAAGGTATAATTGAGTTGTTTTCTTAAAAATAGAGACAACATTAAGAGTTTATTAATGATAATCATTATCCTCTCAAGATTTTGAAAAGAAACCAACAACGCTATTTTGAGTAGGAAATTTCTTCCGTTGATTTGAGTTTAGCAATTTACAGCATGGTGCTTTGAAAAGTAGTCAGTTGTTTCTCTTGGATAAAAATTATGATTTTCCTTCCACAAATGAAATAGCGACACATATATAATTATTCAGAAACAAACCACAAACAAGCAAAATGAAAAGAACCAAAATTAAAAACAAAAACAAAATTAAAACAAAAACAAATATATGTACAAAGAGGTGGATCTGGAACCATCAGGTGAAATGTCTTTTGAGAGCTTGGCCATTCACTAGGAAAGTGTCTGGATGTCCCTCCAAGTTGTGCAGGTGGAAAGAGTTGGGACCTAATTTTTCAGAAATTATGAATGGTCCCAACCACAGATTCTGGAACTTGGTGTGTTCCCCTTTCCCTTCGTGAGCTTTGTCGCACTTGAGAACTAAATCTCCGACATCGAAATTCTTGTCAGAAGAAGAATTCGAATCAAACCAGGTTTTTACAACTTGTTGGTGCTGATCCAATTTATTCTTAGCTTGTGCTCTTACTTCCTCCAGTTTCAACAAGGCATTAATTTGATTTTCAAGGGGAGGGAATTCCTCCTCTTGAACTTTCTGTGATAATTGCAAAGAAGGAAGCAGAACATGTGAAGGGAGGATTACTTCTCTTCCGTAGACGAGAAAGAAAGGGGAATTACCAAAAGAGGCTTTTGGGGTGACCCTATCTTCCCAAAGTGCATTATATAGTGCACTGTGCCAGTTCTTATGATTTTCTGAAACTGTCCTTTTGATGATCTTGAGTAATTTTGTTTTTGTTGATTATGCTAGACCATTTCCTTGAGGGTAGTAGCTAACAAAATATTTCAATTTAATCCCTTTTTCCAAGGCAAAGATGTTCATATCGAGGGATGAAAAGTAAAAAGAGTTATCAAAGACCAAACATTTGGGGATGCCGAACCGGGTGATGATATGAGAGTTGAGGAAATATACTACCTGATTTGTATTTACCACTTTCAAAGGTGAAACTTCAGACCATCTGGTAAAATAATCCATTGTTATAATGATATATTTGTGCTTTTGTGAAGAAGAAGGGTTAATTGGTCCTATGATTTCAAGACCCCACTGCTGAAAAGGTGAATCTACAGTAACAGACTGCAAAGGGAATGCTTCCTTTTTCACCTGTCAAGTAGCCTTTTGGAAGATTATGAATTTATGACACAACGCATGGTTGTCTTTAAATAACATGGGCCAATAGTACCGAGCTCTTAACACTTTGTGAGTAGTGGTGTCTCCACCAAAGTGACCACCAGCCTCACCTGCATGAAGTTCAAATAGTACTTTCTCTGCTTCATCCTTTTCCAAACAACGCATAAGAACACCATCAAAATTCTTTCGAAATAATACATCATTTATTAACTGGAACGATGCAGATTTTAGTCTTAGTGCTCTTTTGTTCTTAGGATCAAGATAGCGAGGAGAAGATCCATGTGTCAAGTAAAATTTAATGTTCTCATCCCAAGAATTGGTAGCAACTTGTGCACAACTGATTTGATTTTCATTGTGTTGATTTACAGTTACGGTATTAATTTGAGTTTCATGTTCTTTAACTGACTCAACCACTAGTTTACACAGGCAATGACCACTAATAGTAGGAGCTTGGGTTATTTCGAGATCATATTCCTATAAATACGTCATCCAATTTTCCCTTTTCTCGCCCAGTTCTTTTTGTACCAACAAGTTTCTTACAGCTGGGTAGGGAACAATAACCTTGGTTTTGGATTTCAACATGTATGACCGGAAGTGTTTCATTGCTTTAAAAACAACATATGTTTGTTGATCTATTGTTGGGTAGTTAATCTCCGCTCCTTCAAAATCTGAGCTCATGAAGGAAATGGGTATCTCATTACTTTCAACGTTTTTCTGTGTTAAAACAACAGTGTAAGATCGGTTAGAAGCAAAGGTGTAAAGCGTGAAATCTTGGGAAAAATCAGGGCTCATCAAGGAAGGAGCTTCTATTATTGCTTTTCTAATAGAATCAAAAGCGTGACTTTCTTGGGGTCCCCAATGGTACTGGACATCCTTTTTAATTAAATTTTTTAATGGTCTTACTGTTTCTGAGAAAATTGGGACAAATCTTCTGATGAAATTAATCTTGCTTAGAAATGACTGCATGTATTTTTTGGAAGAGGGAGGTGAGAGTTTAGCAATATCTTGGGTTCTTTCGGGATCGATAATCATTCCGTCTTTGGACACCATAAACCCAAGTAGTTTGTCTTTCTCTACTGCAAAGACTAATTTCTTAGGGTTGAGAGATATGCCATACGTGTGACATCGTTCTAGGATAGCCCTAAGGTGAGACAAGTGATCTTTCTTGTTTTTAGAGAAAACGATGACGTCATCAAGATAGACCACAAATAATTGATTTATGAGACCACGGAAAGTAATGTCCATTCCATTCTCGAAAGTGGCCCTGACATTTATCAGTCCAAAAATACATTTTCCTATAGGCATAAGTGCCCCATGGGGTACAAAAAGTGGTTTTAAGTTGTTCTAAGGGAGACATGAGGACTTGGTTGTATCCCGAAAAACCATCTAACAGAGATAGTGTTTCTGAACTAGATACCTGCAGAAGAATTTGTTCCATTGGAGGAACATGATAGTTATATTTATCAGATGCTCCGTTCAAGTTACGAAATTCAACACAAAGTCTAATTTCACCACTTTTCTTCCTTACAGGAACTAGATTAGACACCCATTGTGTGTGTCTCACCGGGAAATTTATCTTTGCATTTAGTAATTTTTTTAGTTCTTTCTTGACAATGGGTTCCAATTTGGGGTGCATCTTTCTTAATTTCTATTGAAAAGGACGAGTTTGTGGTTTCATGGGGATGACATGTTGTATTATATTATGATCAAATGTTTTCAAATCGTCATATGTCCAGGCAAAAACGTCTTTAAATTATTTAAATTTTTTTATAAAAGCAAATCTTTCTTGCTTAGAGCATCCTGTTCCCAAATTAATATTTTGGGGATTTTCCTTTGTCCCTAAATTTATCGTCTCATAAATCAAAGAAGAACTGTTCATTTTACAATTAACGACAACTACTTCCAATGGAGATCCCATATGGAAGATTTATTAAGAAGTAAAGGCCTGTATCGGATTACCATGGGAACGGAAACAACCCCCAATGATGATGATAAGAAAGCCAAATGGGATAATAGGAATGACGAAGCACGTGGACTAATTGGAATGTCCATCTCTCGTGATCTAAGGTACCATCTTCAAGGAGTTGATGACCCCAAAGAAGCTTGGGACAAGATTGAATCTGTGTTTGGTAAACTCAATATTATTCGAGCACAACAACTAGAAAATCAAATACTGACCTTAAGTCCAAGTGATTTTTCTTGCCTTGGAGACTATCTATCTAAGTTTAAAACACTCAGACTTTTATGTATAGAATGCAACATAAAAATGAAGGAACCGCGTTGCATATATCTTATTCTTTCT
>ML779421.1:1158795-1175552 GCA_009831015.1 Picea engelmannii
TCAGGTCGCACCACGTGCGCCAAGGGTGCCACTCGCCTCTGGAATTTCGTTGTGCGACGTGCCCTTCAGGATGCACCACGTGCTCCAAGGGTGCCACTCACCGACTGAACTGATTGGTAGACCTCTATAACCCCTGGAGTCAAAACTCCGCTAGGTGAGCTAGTAGGAGACTAAGGGATCTAAGGAATAAGGCCCCTGCCTTATTGCGCGCCCCTTAGAATCATCATGAGCGACTGTTGCAGTCGGCCCTCACGGCATCGTGGGTCCTCTCGAACTAGGTAATCGTTAACCTACAGATCGAGCCACGACGGGAGTGCTAACAGGCGGTGGCAGGGCTGCTGTCCACCCCTCTCCCTCAACCTCTCTGCAATTGTGTGTGGTCCCTTTACTCCATATGTGAGTCAAGTCGGCAAGCTATCGTCAGCCTGCATCACCAATAATCATGTCAGAAATGTCGTCATCAAATCATCAATCAAATCAACATCATAATAAACATATCAACCCAAAAGCACACTCCCTGACTCAGTCCGGAGTCCAAGGGGGTCTACCGATGCCTCCGCATCCTCAAGGTCACAAACCTGCACACTCAATAAACTGAGTCAATAGCACTTGTCTACATGAATAGTAACACATCATATCATCTTTCAATCACATCATAATCATATACAAAAGGTATAACATCAAAAGGGTCCAGATCACTTGCGAGCAAGTGTCCTCAAATAATAAGTGGTCTCAGTGCGCCAGCGCGGGATGTTACATACATCTTCATGCTCTACACTTCAAAGTCTAATGGCCAACATAAAAAAAATTATGTGATCCTCAACAGATTGTTTAGAATCTGGATCAAATTTAGGCAACCATTTCTCTGGGTGTTTTGGTAATGGGTGTTGGGGTTCGGGTACAACTACGACATCTTGATCGAGCCAAAGTCCGGCAAGATTGTTTTGGTTTTCCATGGGAGTTGGTGGTGTCGAAGGATGGGATGATTCAGACGAGGAACTTCCTTCGTCAGATGATTCTCCTCCTGAAGAGGATGGAGATGAACCAGGTGGGGAAGGTGGAATACCAGATCCCTCGGCTTCAAGAATAGGTGTCTCAGTAGGATTAATAGTATGTTCACCTAACGGATTTTGGAGAAGACCAGTGCCTCTAAGTTGTTCTTGGATATCTAATAAGTCAAGGGGTTGATTAAGTGGCCTACCAGGTTGTATGATACGGGATAAGGAACTATGTGTCCTTATGAGCGGCTGATGAACAATTTCTTGGACGTCGGCTCCTTGAGGGGTTGGTGTTACTGGTTCGACGGGAAGCTCAGGATTATCGTTTGAGGTAGTTGTTGTTTCAAGTGTAACATTGTTGTCTGAGTGACTACGCATTAAAAAAGGGGAGCAGGTGTGTGGGGGAGGAGTCTTGCGACCTCCATGTACCATCAATTGAATTCAACCCTCCTTCTAGCGCCATTTGTTGACGAGCAAATTTGACAGGCCATCAACTGGAAGAATAGTTTCGGTCCGTGGTTGTCTAAATAACCCAAGCCATTTGGTGTAACCTATTTTGATGGGTTTAATGGCTCCATTAGCCAACTAGGGTCCTAGAACAAAGAGAAGAAATAAACTAACTAATGCTAAAACTATAATAATACATAAACTTTAATCTAATTATTTACAAATACATTCAACAGAAAGATAAATATGAACATGCCATTATGTACATAGTATTTACAGATTGCAAGTTTTTTAGTAGATGCCTTGCAAAATCAATGTTTGGTAAATGTTTTCAAACGTAGATAAAGAAAGCACATTTTTTTATTTTCTATTTTCCAATTTTAAATCTAAGAACTTACATAACATATGTTATGAAACAAGGGTAGAGTGATGGTCAAACCCAATCTAAAACTGTCTTGTTTTTCTAATAGGTAAAATAACATAAATTAAATGGAAATAAAGCTAACTTGAGATTAGTTTTATTCCATGTCTATGCCTCTGTGCAATACAAAACACCAACTATCCTGCATGTAGAAAAAATCTGTAACAGGTGTGTATTGATGCCTCCCAAATAAATTCCAGGTGTTTATCGACAACTAGGATATGAGAACAAAGTAGTATACATGTGTGTACAATGATCTTATAATTATGAATGGTTATAGTAACAAAAATCTTAATGTAAGGCATTCATTTTATCAATCAACTAAACATCTGGAGTAAATCATGACATTAAAATCGATATAACGATCACAGTGATAATTTGTGAAAAAACAAATGACACACAACATTTAAAACATTGAATAAAATGGAACATCATATGTCATTGAGACTAAAGATATACAACACATTAATATTCCAAAATAAAAGAGACAAAACATCAATGAGACAGATTCACATTGGTCTAAAGCCGAAATGCTAAAAGTTGGTCCATTAAGTTCTGAAAATCATTTTTCCATAATCTGTTCCAGGCTAAGATGTCCTTACTTACAAAATGAACAATATTTAAAATGATTTGAAATCACATTTTCCTATCTCATAGGATAGGATAGGATTTCATGAAACCAAAAATATTACAAAAATAGAGGGCTAACAACCACTTATAACAAAGTTGATTCTAGTAAAAAATTGATAAAACGTTTTGCAAAACAGAAAGAAAAGAAACTACTAATTCACTTAGATGCATAATCGAATTTGTTTCTCCCCAGATACTCAGCAACCGAATTTCATACTTCCTGAAAAGACAAAACAAATTTAATAAATTAGAAAATCATTCACAACCAATTTCTTATTTTTATTTACAAAGAGACTTGGCTACAGAATCGAAGATTCTGTAGCCAGTCTTAGTTTAGCAATAAAAACAAATTCCAAATCGACTTATTTCGAAAATAGATAACAGGCATAAATCAAGAGGAGAAATTGTTATACCATTTAGAAATTGACTAAAGATGGGTCGGGTAGCTAAGAATTTACTATCGCCTTGACACTTGTTGCATTTTTTATTATTATGTTCCCTTATCTTTTAATTCATTTGGCTTTCCTCTCTACATGCACTTTGAGGTCGATATTTTCTTGTCTCAAGGATTTGTTCTGATTAGTAAGTGTTTTGATTCTAGCCTGAAGAATGGGTATGTCTGTGTAATACTGCTCGATCCAATGAAAACAAACATCACACTGTCTATGAGGAATGGTAGGTCGATGGAGTGCACGATAAAACATGGGCATCTCCACCTTATCTATTATCTACTTAAGATCAGGCCTAATACCAGAGAAACCCTCCTTACCCTTGAGGCACGGTGGAAAATTTGTCACAAAGTCATAGGGTTCAGTGGGAGTAATGACTTTCTTCCTATAACCCTGCAAATCTAGGTCTTCAAGAACTAGGAACTCTTCGATCTCGGGATCCGAACACTCGTCGATGTCGATCAAGCCAATCGATCTCAGATGAGTGTTGGATCGATTCCTAAGCTTTCTTGAAATTTGGCGACCTGCCCTTTTGTTTTTGAACCCTATATCTGTGCATTCCTTTGTTGTCCCTTTGCGAGGTTTTTCAACATCTGGGTTAATACTAACAATCGGGCTAGCTTCAATTTCAGAAACACAAGGATTAATAACCTTCAACTTAGCATTCCCTTGCTAAAAAAATCTTCTAGGTGAAGACTTACTCAATATCTCGACATCTAGAGGGTTTCTGTTGGTAGAGTCTGGTATATCAATTGAAAAATTAGACTGGTTTTTAATCAATGGCTCGTTAAGGCTAGGGTTTACTATAGGAATGGTCATGGAAAAACCATTCCTTACCAAAAACTTATCCCAACAGACACCCATAGTTGAAAAGTGATAAATCAAAAGGATCTTAATCAATCTGTGATGGGAAAGGCTTGAATCAACACTCTGTCTCTTATATCTTTGGACATTTTATAGAGACTCCTCAACAGATAAAATGGCATGCTTAATTCAAAACCAATGAAATGCATGAGTAAGTGAATATGATAGAGGAATACTAATCCATATCGACCCTCACAAGTCACGAATTGTTTGAGAATCAACAACATGCTATGCCACCTAGGTTTAACTAGGGAAATGGGAATACCTTTTTCGCAATAGTTGATTTTCTGGGATGTCATGAAGAGGCTCCACAGTAATCCTTCAATTTTTGAATTTTTGAACCATTTCTCATCAGTGGATGGAAGCCCTATGGATTCACTCACAAACCCCTTGGTTAGCTCTAACTGTGTGTCCCCAATTTTCGCTCTGCAACCATTGAAGGTCTGCGCGAAAGCCTGCACCACCTAAAGGTTATAGCCTTCAAATCTTTTCAGGAAGACATCCCAGCATTGGCTTTTTAAGTCTTCGATTGCATCATTGTGAGAGAGTAATTCCCAAAAGCCATTTGGCTCTAATCAAAAGACAGGAGCCATGGAAAATTTGACCAGAATGTAACAGGGATAACTCAAAATAGTTTTAGGTTAGAATGGTGGGAGCGATAGGAAAAAAATTGAATGGATAATGGGGAAACGACCATCACAAAACCTATGTGTTATCATATGAAAGGTAGTGGGATCATACATCGAGGGTTTGATCGTAGATGCTTTACCATTCCATGTAATGAGAACCAGACATACAGAGTACTGAAACCCTATGAACACAATGAATGACTCGTTAATACGTTGTGCCAACAAGGTGAGGTAAGGACATGAGTACAATAGGTGTGCATTGATTATCATGACTACTAACACAACTATTGAATTTGCAAGGGGTTTATCAAAAATATAAAAATTCTCTTAATAAATTGAATACAAACCATCAAACCATACAATAACTATATTAAAAAATACAAAATATCGAAAATAGGTCATTCCAACATTGGGTTTGGATTTGATACAAGCATGATGACCTTTAAAATAATGCCTTCTAAATAAAATATAACACCAATCTAGGTTTTCATGTTTGATTCATGCTTTCAGTCAAGAATCAAACATATATCAAAAAGAAAATGCAATAATAAAGAATTAATGAACATATTTGCTAATCCAGTAATCATCTCAAAATGATAATGTTCACAAGATCGAGGTGAAGGTAGCTACAGAAAATGGAATTTCTTGTTTAAATAGAAAAATTATGTAGGGATTCCAACAATCCTGTAAGGCACTCTTTCTGTGAATGCAACCAAACATTTTTTCCCACCTAAAACTTGTGGGGAACTCGGTGTTGATCATGGCATTTCTTGTGCTTAACATTGGATTTCTATAAAATATCATGGAATTGTTGGCGGATGTGTTGAATCCATTCAACGAATTTGGTGTCTTTTTCGACCTCAAATTGAGCATGGGAATATTCTACCTATGTGGATGCAATGGGAAGTGCTACATTAATGGGGCCTAATGGTTGAAATCCTAGGCCCACCTGAAAAGGGATGTGGTCGATCAAGCTATGGAGGGATCTATTATATAAATGTTGAACATAAGGAAGGCTCTCATCCCATGTGCATGGATTCTTGGATTTGTACATGCACAAGATATACATGGTCATCCTATTGATGATGTGTGTCTGTCCATTAGTTTGGGGGTGGAAGGAAGTGGATTTGGTGAGCTTGGTGTCCAAAAATGACTAGAGGATTGACCAAAATGTACTCAAGAACCTACCATCCTGATATGATATGATGGTTTGTGGTAGTCCAAAATGTACCCACATAGGATTGAAGAAGAGATTGGTAGTGGCCATGAATATGATACTCTTCTTGCAGGCTATTAGAATGTCCATCTTAGAGAATCAATCCACAATGATGAATAAACAATCATTTCCATGTGTGATTGAGGGGACACTTGAAATGTAGTCCATCGAGATGGATTCTTAGGGTTTGTCAGGAGTAGGCAGAGGGGTGTACAACCATTGTTTTTTAATGGTTTGCTTGGTGATGGAGCAGGAAGTGCATGATATGATATACTTATTGACTCCTGTCAAAGCTTCAGTAAACATAAATATGTTTTTTGTATTGTTAGTGTCTTATCCATGCGAAAGTGTCCTACCACCCAACTATAGTGGGCTTCCCAAATCAGCTTCGCATGCTCGCTTGAAGGAACACATAGATGATCCAAATGGCACAAAAATCTATCCTAAATATGAAATTCGGAAAGGATATTGCATGTTCCCAACATCTGGTAGGTTGTAGTGAGGCCAGGATCATTGGCATAGAGTTGGGACCACCTAGAGGTCTCATGCTCGCAAGAGTCAAGCAGCATGGTTAGTGCTACAACTGGAGGTTTATTTAGGAAATTAGAGATGTTATTGGTGCTCCATTTCTTATAGTTAATGTTGAGGTAAAATTGTTGCAAGTATGTGGACCACTTTTGATGGTGCTCATTCTGTAATTTTCCTTGTGTCTGCATGAAATGTAGAGGATTTTGATCCATATAGATGACTATCTCCTTCCCTAGAATGTAATGCTTCCATTGGTGGTAGTCTAGTACAATGGAATACATTTATTTTTTATAGTTGGGATACTTACGTATGACATTTGAGAGTGCCTCATTATGATATTACACCAGATGATTGTGCTAAGTGAGAAAGACACCAACAATGTATTCTGAAACAACTATCTCAATCTCAAAAGGTTGTTGCATATCAGATAAGGCGAGCACTAGGGTTGATCATAAACAATGTCTTAGATTGTAAAACTATTTTTATTGTGACTTGGCCCACACAAATTTGGATTAGAAAACACCCTTGGTTACAGCTTGGATAAAGGGCCATGCAATATGATAGAACCCCAACACAAATTTGCGATAGAAGTTGTCAAGGATTAAGAAGTTATGAAGCTCAGATAGTTTTGTCGATGTTGGCCAGTCATGAAGGAATTGGATCTTGGATGGAGCCACATGCACACCATGATAATCTACAATGAAGCTGAGGTATTGGACCTCCTTCATGCCAAAGGAGCATTTATCCAAGTTATCATATAACTTGTGTTTCTGCAGAGTGTGGAGGACCTGATGAATGTGATGCAAGTGTTCTGGCCAACTCTTGTTGAAGATGAGGATGTAATCTAGATATACAAGCACAAAGGAATTGTTGAAAGGATGCAAGATGTCGTCCATCAACTGCTAAAAGTTGTTGGGTCATTCTTTAAGCCAAAGGGAATGACCAAAAAATCTAAAAGAAGTTATTTAGACTTGAAACCAGTCTTCCATACATCAGTTGATTCTATTGGGACCTAGTGGTAGCCGAGCTTTAGATCAATCTTACTAAAGTAATTGGATCCCTTGATTTTGTCGATAAGGTCATCAATTTGGGGAATTGGGTATTGGTTCCTGACTGTGATTTTTTTTAGAGCTATGTAATTAATACAAATTCACAAGGTCTAGACTTTCTTCTACACAAGCATGATTGAGATTCTGCAGGGTGAGGAGCTTGGTTGAATATTCCCTTTTTGGAGCAACTCTTGAATTTGGTTATTGATTTCCTCATTTTCTAGGAGAGAGAGTCAATATACTAGCCCATTAGGTAAGGACAAACCAAGGAACAAATCAATTGAATGATTTACCTAACAGTGCAGAGGCACCCTGATAGGTGAAGTAGAGATGTCTCAATATTATTCCATGACTTTGTCCACTTGATTCCGTTGTGTAGAGAGGCCTTGTGCAGAGGCCATGGATGTTGTTACAACCTTCCATTCACTTTGAGAGACAATCTTGAAGAGGATAAATTTCCTAGTCTGGGAGATGACCTTCTTGGACTGCTTAATTGAGACCAAATAAATTGTGGTAGATGGAGATACCTATGGTATTCTGTAGAGTTGTATTCCCAAAGTAACAATGAAACTACGAGGTCTAGACTCATATACAACATAAAATTTTCACATATATGTCTAGACTAAAATAACATCACAAACTTCAAGTGGGGACACATCATGTTGATACTGAGAGGGGGGTGAATCAATATCAAGTACAATTTAAAAACCCTTTTCAACTTATACTTAAACCATTCAATTATATCCAATGAGAAATGAACAATAGTATAAGAGTTACACCAATACACCACAATACACCATGCACAATATATGAGAAATAATCAATAGGTTTTGTTCAAGGGAAGTAATAACTTCCAAAGGTAGCTACAGCTTCCAAATGTAAAGTGAGGGATAAACCTCCAAGAGCAAGATACAAAACTCCAATATCAAGAGAGAGTTGAACTCTCCATCCTTTCCCCTTCCTTCCACCCAAGAATATATGAGAGATAATAAAACTTTACATTAAATCATCACCATCAACCAATCATCACATAGAACCTGATAATGCTTCCTGAGACTTCTTCAATTTTTGCAATTCTTCAATTCTTGGAGTAATTTGATCCTGTAGATAATATTACTCAATGTATTCTCTGAAAATCCTCCAATTTTCACTCCTTGAATCCTCCCCAAAAAGAGGTTATAGAAAGAATGGTAGACTTTATTCAATTCTTGTATGTTCAGAAGACCCAACTTGTACAGCATGCCCCGCACTCAATATTTAACATCCAATTATGAAACTTGTACACAATAAACTACAGTCCATACTCTTTCCAATGGAAGTGGTCCCACGTCATTGGGATTCTGTATGAAGAAGTTATGACTGTTTTACCTGGAACACTTGTTTATTGACTAGCTTCAGGACTGGTCACAAACCCTATCTTCCACATAGTGTATCTCCATAATTGTAGCGAATCAAGAGTTGAACTTTTTACCAGAGGTACCTTGATATGGCTTCTCAATACAATTTTTATTTCACCATCTGAATCGTTCTAGAAAAAAAGTTATAGCAAAAATGGTCAGATGACCTGAAAATAACATACCTTAGAACACATCACCAAAAGACTTCCTTCAGGGCCTACATGTACTTCCTTCTTCAATTATTTTCTTTAATTATTTTCAGGGCCTACATGTACTTCCTTCTTCAATTCACTTTTTTATCTTCAAAAATTCATTTCTCCTCAACCATGAGGATCCACGGGACGTGCCACATACCACCGAAAACAACATGATGTATACTATCCATTCATGGGTGTTGTATATGCGTGTGCATTGTCCTTCATGTCCAAATACCTTTATCAATCTTTCGGTCCAAAACCCATGACTAGGGTTGACATCAATGACAACGACCAATCTTCCAACAATATCCCCCTTTTTCATTGATGGCAACACTCATGCTCCCCCTATCATCATGATCCCAAATTCTCTCCCCCTTTGACATCAATGGAAAAGGTTAGGGCTACTCCCCCTGAGTTTAATGGAAAAATGTAACTCTCTTCTTTGGGGTTTCTCCCCCTGAACATGTGGTACTCAAGAATACTTCATCCTTATTTTTGGTCTTTGGGACATTTTCTTCCTTAGAATCCTTTTGTGTGGTTTCTGTCTTCTCTCTCTTCTTCATGTCTATGATGTATATGTTGTTCGGTCTTCTTGTTGCAGTTGCAACCAATCTTCCTGAGTTATTTTCTCTTATTTTACATTTTCAGGAATCAAACGTAAGAGTGTATCCTTGATCACACATTTTACTAACACTGAGTAGATTATGATTCAAGTCTTCAACCAATAGAACATTCTTTTCTTTTATATTTTTTTTTCCAAGCTCTACTACACCTTCTCCAAGTATTTTGGCAGATGAGTCATCTCCAAATGAAACATTGCCACCCTTTCTGTTCAAGCTGATGAATTTTTCTTGATCCCCGATCATGTGTGAAGAACATCCACTGTCTATGTACCATTCATCTTCTTCTTTACATTCTTCAACATTCAATTCTATTCAACAATATTCATTGTTTGGAATCTCTTTCCTTCTCCATACTGTGGTTGGCATAGGGACATCTTCATTCATATATCTGCAATCTAGTGCTTTGTGACCAAGATAATTGCATTTGTAGCATACAATATTTTTGTTCATCAACGGGTAAAATGAATTATAACTTCTGTTAACAAATCCACGATTATTTCCATATCTTCTGTTTACACCATTCATGTTTCTTGCGTATTTGTTCCTTTCATTGATTCTGCAATTAATTGCCTTATATCCAAAAATTTTGCAAGTATAACAATGACCAAGAAAGAAATTTTGATACCTTGGAGTAAGTGGGCTTCTTTGTGATGTAGTCCATCTGGGTTCATGATCTATTCTTCAGTAGTTTCCTTCATACTGATTGAAGCTTCTTTGATTCCTAAATGTAGGAGGTCTTCTTGGATATTCATCTCTTTTGTAATCATTCCTTCTTTCTGGTATCCTGGTCCACTTCTCATCAACTGTCTGTGTAGCTCTTTCTTCAACCTTCTTGTTGGTATTTGCATATTCTTTGTATGAAGTTTCACCCATGCTTCCAAGATGTGTTAAGTCTTTTGATACTTGAGAGTTTCTTAAGCTCTTCTTCAATGTGACAACTTCTTGTTCAAGTTTCTCACAATCTTCTTCTTTCTTCTTCATTTGGACATTCCTTACTTCTCCTATTCTTCTTTCTTCTTCGAGTAGAGTTTTCAAGGAAATGGTTCCTTCTCTTACTTTCTCAAAGTCTTCTAATTGTTTCTTCAAGATTACAATTGTCTTTTCACAACTAACCAATTCACTTCTTAGTTTTCTACGCGTGTCTTTGAGCTTGCTATTTTCAATCTCAACATGCTTCAATTTTTTGAGATTCTTATCTTCTTGTTGAATCATTTCTACTTTATGATTTTCTTCTTCTTCATTGTCATCTATTTCAATCCTTGGATGAGGACATTCAAATTCAACATGTCCTACTCCTTCACAATTAAAGCAAAAAAACTGACCTCTATTTTCTTCTTTGAAATCTGAGATGTTGTAATCTTCTTCAACTTCTTCTTCTTGTTCTGCTTCTTCCCTTGCATAAAGGTCTTGGATCTTGTCCCAAATCTCTTTTTCTGATGCACATGATCCCACCTTGGATTTCACTGAATCTGTCAATCCATCCAGGATGGTATCTATTGCCAGTTTGTTGTTCCTTTTTGCTTCCTTCTAAGCTGCAGTCTTTGGTTTATTCAAAGCATTATATCCTGAAGAAACTGAGAACCAAACATCTTCCCCAAGATATTTCAAGTAATTTTCCATTCTATTGTTCCAGTATTCAAAATTTCTTCAATCAAATGGTGGAATCCCATTTGGAATGTTGTCTTCCATTTCCGCATAGGATATTCCTTCCAGTGGTTAAACTGTACTGAAGGTAACCCGCTCTGATACCAATTGTTGATACTGAGAGGGGGGTGAATCAGTATCAAGTACAATTTAAAAACCTTTTTCAACTTATACTTAAACCATTCAATTATATCCAATGAGTAATGAACAATAGTATAAGAGTTACACCAATACACCACAATACCCCATGCACAATAGATGAGAAATAATCAATAGTTTTTGTTCAAGGGAAGTAATGACTTTCAAAGGTAGCTACAGCTTCCAAATGTAAAGGGAGGGATAAACCTTCACGAGGAAGATAAAATCCTCCAATATCAAGAGAGAGTTGAACTCTCCATCCTTGCCCCTTCCTTCCACCCAAGAATATATGAGAGATAATAAAACTTTACATTAAATCATCACCATCGAACAATCATCACATAAAACCTGATAATGCTTCCTGAGACTTCTTCAATTTTTGCAATTCTTCAATTCTTGGAGTACTCTGATCCTATAGATAATATTACTCAATGTATTCTCTGAAACTCCTCAAATTTTCACTCCTTGAATCCTCCCCAAAAAGAGGTTATAGAAAGAATGGTAGACTTTATTCAATTCTGGTCTGTTTAGAAGACCCAACTTGTACAGCATGCCCTACGCTCAATATTTAACATCCAATTCTAAAACTCTCACACAAGAAACTAAATTCCATACTCTTTCCAATTAAAATGGTCCCACGTCATTTGGATTATGTATGAAGAAGTTATGACTATTTTACCTGGAACACCTGTTTATTGACTAGCTTCAAGACTGGTCACAAACCCTATCTTCCACAGAGTGTATCTTCATAATTGTAGCGAATCAAGAGCTGAAATTTTTACCAGAGGTACCTTGATATGGCTTCTCAATACTATTGTGATTTCACCATCTGAATCATTCTAGAAAAAAATTTATAGCAAAAATGGTAAGATGACCTGAAAATAACATACCTTAGAACACATCACCAAAAGTCTTCATCCTCCCTTGAAATCCGACCTTCTTATCTTCTTATTACCTCTGAAATTCAACTTGTATCAAATGAATGTATAATGATGTTTATTTATACCATTTATGTCACTTTCTTTTAACATTAGGGCTGACTTGACACTTTCTTAGTTTGTAATTATTTTCTTTAATTATTTCCAGGGCCTACATGTACTTCCTCTTCAATTCACTTTGTCATCTTCAAAAATTCATTTCTCCTCAACCATGAGGATCCACGTGACGTGCCACATACCACTGGAAACATCATGATGTATACTATCCATTCATGGGTGTTGTATATGCATGTGCATTGTCCTTCATGTCCAAATACAGTTATCAATCTTGCGGTCCAAAATTCATGACTAGGGCTGACATCAATGACAACAACCAATCTTCCAACACATCACACAATACGTCATCTTTGAAGGGCTTGATTCCATAGGGCATGAGACACTATTGGATGACGCAAAGAGCTTGTCCTTAGCTAAGCCACTCAATATGTTATGGTCGTGGCTGTGGTGGTTTTGGAAACTCCAACCGCTTTATGACATATACTGATATTATATTCTTTTGGCTTCTGCAATCAATAATGAAATGCAATAAAGCACCCTTCACCCAGATCAGTGAGTGAAAACTTTTCTCACCTTCCTTTGATTATTTTTGTTCGTTTGGCTGGAAATTGGTGGTAACGACTATGGAACTGTGTTCTGCATCAATGATCCACTTCCCCTTGTCTAGCTCTAAATCAAAGTCAGATCTTAGATCTAACTTTGAGGCTTTCAACTTGGCCACCAATGATTACTTCAAGCAACATTCATCAGTTTTTTTCCAAGGGATTTTATGGAATTCACACCACTTCCCAACGTCTTTCTTCACCTTCCCTTTACCATTATTTTCTTGCGGCTTAGACTCATTATCTTGAGGTTGTACATCATTGATTAATATTTTGTTCTATGGGATGGGGATTCCTTTTCCCTATTTCTGTTGTGATGCATTTACATATTTAAACTCCTGTTTATTCCTATACTTAAATTGTTTTCTCTATTTTGACAACATATCGATAAGAAGCTCCCATTGAAAATATGTATAGAAAATCCATTTTTGTTTGGATGTACCTATGTAGACCCCCATGGTATTTTAGAACCAAATGTCGGTCAGAGTTTGGTGCGCAAGGTATGGAAGGTATTTGTGAACTCTGACACTGTTTAGTCCAGTATTTGTGAACTTTGACACTGTTTGGTCCCTCTCCTGACACAGTGTGGTCCATCTCATGTACTGGTCATCATAGTTTCCAATAGGGTAATATTGTTTCTTAACAACATCCATAAAAGAGTCCCAAGTGGGTTTGGCCCCAAAAATTCCAGAATCCTCTATGGAATTTTTCTCACAGTAAGTATCCAACCAATTTTTGACATGGGGGACAACCTTAAGGAGAAAAAAGGTGATATTTTCTCTATCAGAAAAATTGTGGACATAGAAATAACCTTCTAGCATATTTATTGACATTTATAAAGCATCTGCATCTATTTGAACTTCAAATACAAGAATATAAAAAATAAATTGTACCTTTAAGGGGTGACACCTCCAAAGTGGCTTCTTGACGAAGACACATCTTCTATTATCAATAGCAATCAAAGGATTTAAAATTTTTTTATCCATCATCTCATTCCTTTGTCTCTAGAGGGATTCCTCGAGTAATAAACTAATTGTATATCCTCCTCCCTCATCTCTCTTTTCTTCTTCCATGGGAGGACATCGGGGTTGGAGAGGATGTTATTTTAGAGGCTCAAGTAGTTTGAGTCCCAACTCCTTATACTCTGACCTCATTGGGGACATGTAGAGAGAAACATATAAAATCAAACTGCTATGATACCACTTATCTAGTTTTATGAGGGAACAAAATGAATATAATAGAAACAAAGAGATACAACAATCCTAAATTTATATTAATGAATGAAATATCTAGGAACTGTAAAAATGTAGAGTGAAATGAACTCACTAAAGTGGTTGCATCTTATCTCTGAGAAGAGATGTGACAACTACGTGCATTCACAATAAGTGATCGCAATTAGGCCAAAAGGCCTTTTAACATAAAAAAGGAATGAGAAAACCCTAAACATCCAAAACACTAACCCCAGAAGATGAAACACCAAAAGGTTTTTGGGTCTCGATGTGCTTAGTTGATACATCAACTTCTTGTGGTCGTAAATTTTGCATACGATCTCTGTTTGGGGTGATCGATAGCTTGTTGGAAAGGTCTAGTTGAGAAGTACGCATTTTGAATGGCCTAGTAATGCCTTTGGTTATCTAATAGGTGCTTCCACACCAAAAAAAACATCGTTTAGGGCTTAAAAAAGGCCCCGAAAATTTGGGACCTGAAAAAAACTGCAGAAAACTACCAAGATGGAAACTGTGTTTTGAGCCAGTGGAATAGGTGGGTGGCCATTGATGTCCACCTGGATCATTTTTCCCCAAATAAAAGTTTATGGTTTATACTAGGGGTTTTATGTCATGAAGACTAACTCTTGACAATATTTTGGGACGATCAATGTTTCCCACAATGCTAACAATGGCCTTAACACTAATTTTATTAAATTTTAACTGATTTCCCCTTCAGAGACAAGCCAAAATCAATGTTTCCAAAGTGTGAGATTGAGGCTTTTAAAGTGAAAAATATGGTTCCGTACATGCCAAGATTGGATTTAAAAACTGTAAAATTGATTTTGAGAAATGCGAAAAAGAAAAAAAAATCCAAATTTCTAAATCCAATTTTACAAGTTTGGAAATCTATATTGGTACATTCGAAACCATATTTTACACTTTAGAAACTCCAATTTCACACTTAATTTTTACTCACATTTAATCTATACCATTCAAAGATTTTAAATGGGTTAGACATCATCTACACATATGAGAGTAGTCATTCATATCTTCATAATTATAAGTGTTTGTAGCAATATATATATATATATATATATATATATACACATTGTTAATCATAAATTCCATTAAATACAATGTTTTGAAACATTTACCATAATTATTTAATATCAAGCACAATTCCATAATTGAATTTGAATTTGTTATTACTGTGTTTTTAATAAATCCCTAAAGTTGAGAGTTCCTAAATTTTACAACTTCACATTGCTTTTGTCTCCTTCTTTGTCCCAAACAAACTAGAAATCCACAATGGGATTTATCTTTGGTAACAAAAAACTCCTACAAGTAATCATATCCCCTTTTGATTTCAAGTGTTTTGATAGTTCTTTTCCCCAAATAAAGGTTTATGTTTTACAAAATGGGGGTTTATGTCATGAAGACTAACTATGGAGTATATTTTGGGATAATCAATTTTTCCCACTATGCTAACAATGGCCTTAACACCAATTTTATTAAATTTCAACTAATTTCAATCTAAGCCCCTTCAGAGACATGCCAAAATCAATGTTTCGAAAGTGTGAAATTTAGGTTTTTGAAGTGCAAAATATGGTTCAAGACACGCCAACATTGGATTTAAAAATTGTAAAATCAATTTTGAGTAATGAGAAATAAAAAAAAATCCAAATTTCTAAATCTAATTTTGCAAGTTTGTAAATCTATATAGTCACATTTGAAACCATATTTTGCACTTTAAAAACTCCAATTTCAAACTTACTTTTTACTCACATTTAATCTATAAAATTCAAAGATTTTAAATGGGTTAGACATCATTTACACGTATGAGTAGTCATTCATATCTTCATAATTATAAGTGTTTATAACAACATATATATTTTCTTTTTTTTTTTTAAATAAAAAAGGGGGGGAGGATCCTGCTATTATATATTATCAAAAATCTGTGACAGAGTGTACATGGTCAAGAGTCTAGAACGTCCAAAATGCTGCCGGAAACCGGAAACCAGCATAGAAACACGGCAAAAACAGCTATAATCTATTGGCACCTGTCCTGCCCGAAGGAAACCAGGACAGGTGCCTAAAGTCTAGTGGAATATAAAACAGTAGCATAAAGCTAAAACCATAAAACATGAAAATCCTAACCGATTGGTGACCTGTGTCTTCGTTGGTCTTCCACGTGGAGCCAGCTGGGATGGCGAAAGACTGCGCACAGAGTGGACACTTGCGCCGTGTTGGAGATCCAGAATGGGCATCGAACAACACGTCGAGGCGTTGTCCCATGATGTGTGCACGGTGCTCCAGGTCAGCCATGTGGCCTCGGAGCTCAAACACCAAGGACAGGTGCTCCTCGCGGGATAGAAAACCATGCATGTCACCACCATCGATGGGCGCGCTGTGCTTCTCGTCATCCTGCCCATCGCTCCTTTCCTCCATTTGCTTCTCGTCACCCTGCGCATCTCCAACATCAAACGGTGTCTCCATGCGCTGCCAAGGAGCCTCTTCCTCAACGATACAACCAGGCAATTCGGCATCCATCCCGAAGGTGTGATGTCCATCCCCACTGTCGGCCTTCACTCTGTCGCTTGGCGCTTCCATGGTCGACAGGTCCTCCAACGTTAAGTCCTCCTCGACAATGCAAACCGGGTACAATTTCTCCGCACTATCCTCCAAATTGACGGTTCCCAGATTGCTGCAGCCAATTTCCTTC
>ML779421.1:1181240-1206025 GCA_009831015.1 Picea engelmannii
AACAATTGAAACTGAAAAAAAATCGTATGGTTCAAATGCTTCAATGATGGTTTTGTTGAGTATGATGGAGATGTGTAATTCCTTCCATTTTCAACATGGAGTTGACATGTGGCATATATATAAAAGGAATCAACATAGATTTATCTTAGCTTTGGATTTAGCATTAGTAGAGAGGGATAAGTCCCTCAAGGTGAAAACATTTTTTGTATTCAAAAAATTTGAAAAAAGGTTCACATTTCCAAAAATTTGATCTCTCTCAATGTATGATAGACCCACAATTAACATGGATCTTTATTACAACTAATAAACTTTTCATTATGCACATATTGTTATGGTTTGAAGAGCTTGTGGCTTGATTATGGTTATAGTTCTATTTGATTTTGTAATTCTCATGGCTATTGTGATTTATTGATAGAAGGAATATTCCATAAGTTTATAACTATGGAATATAAATGAGTGGGGATGTGTGTTATTATAAATTATGCATGGTATATAGTAATCGATATGCAGTTGAGAACATATTAGTTCAAATGTTTCCCATAAATTTCTGGGATTTTCCAAAGTTTAACTTTATGCAGTTTAAGTTTAACTTTATGCTATGGAATTTTGTATATTTTTTTAAATATTTAATTTTTTTTTTGTGTTCCTATTCGTCGATAAATTGAACCCATTATTGCAGAGGTGACGAGGCCTTTTAAGACACTATTTAATATCATCAAATGTAATTTCAATAGTGTCAAGGTTTATATCCGTTGATTTTCTCTTGGGATTCGACGCCTCGAAGGATTTTGGCTCCGTTTTCTCAAGGACGTCCAACATGATCGGTAGGGAGTCAATTTGGGTTGTTGCATTCAGGGATGATTGTAAGGATGAAAATTTATATTAAAATGTAGAAACTTGGGCTAATCTTACTAGTACTTAATATGCAAAATGTAAAGTGTTTGTTGATAGTTTTGTAAAAATATTCAAATTTCTAAGGATTTTATATAGTTTCTATAAAATTTTGGCGATTTTAAGGTAAAATGTTTTTATTCTATGGAATTTGGGTGAATGGTTTTTAGAAAAAATCAAAATTAGTGAATGTTTTTTTGGGAAAAACCATGGAAAATTATCCCATTTGTGAAATTTAGCCCCTAAAATAATTTATGGTTGTGTTTATGATAGGAAACACTAGTTCTTTCATGGCGTTCAAATGGCATATGTAATTAAAGGGTTTCCTATCTCGATCATTCCACTACTGATCTTGCAAAATTATTTTCCACTAGTGCAACGCAAAGAGGGGGAGGCAAAAATTGTAGAGATGAGAAGTAGGGGTAGTACTGGCAGAAGGTAAAGGAAAATAGGTCATGATCAATGCTGGGGAATTCATGGTTGGGTTATAAGAAAAAAATGAATTGTCAATTATGGTGATCAAAGAATAGTAGAAAAAAAAGAAATGAGTCGACTTGGGGTAGTATTATAGATAGGTGAAACGATGTGTCAACATGGAGTTGGGTTATAAGGAAATAATTATTTATAGTTTCAGACAAACATATGACCACATGTGAATTGCGTTGCTTTGAAATTCTATCCTCTACTTCAAAAATTTGCCAAAAACCATTATTGTCCAAATTCCTTGCTTCATGTGGTCCATGTTTGTTTGCAGAATTAATGTTAACCACACAACACCATCAAATTGTATTGTATATTAATACATAATAATCAATTACAATGGACTTACATATAATTGATCAACTACTAAAACTACCAACTACCTGTAACCGTAGACAGATTAATTAAGGATGTAATTACCTTGTTCTAACACTCCCCCTTAATTACATTCACTAATAGCATTAACTACAACTATCACTAACTTCCCTTGGACTAAGATTTTTTTCACTACGAGCTTCATTTTTGATGGTTTATAATGCATTAGACTCCCCCTTAATCATAACTTGGTACTAACCATCTCACAGTTTGAGATTACAATCCATCTCACATTCCCTCTTTTAATGGAAGATTCAACTTCTCTGATTCAACATCAAGCTAGCACATGAGTACACCTTCCACCCTTGTACCTACCCTAGTGATTCATTCCAAAACTTGATGCCACATCATCTCTATGCTTGAGAGGGATACACCATGTGCTACAATGCTACCTGTATGCTTGAATAATAGGGCTTACAAAAAAATAGGGGAAATCAACTTGCCTATGGCTGGACTTTTACAACTAGGACCAAAACTCTCTGGGGTGTTAGTTACAACCAATCATGCACCCCCTCATTACAATATTTCATGTTAGGTACAACATTTCATCACTTGGGTTTTCATCTTGCTCGATTTCCCATGCGATATCTTGCCAACATCTTCTCTCCACCGCTTCATAGTGGATTCTTATATTCACTGGTGACTCTTAAATATTAGCATTCCATTTTTTCTTTTGTAGATATAGTATTTGCACTTTCTTCGAAGGACCAGAAAAATACTCAATCTCGTTGCTGAAGACCTTTCTTGTGGACTTCCTTCTTCAACTGACCACCGAAATTCTCAATATCATTGTTGGAGATATTTCTTGAGAACTTTTAGGATGGTATTGTGGTCAAAAAATCGTGATCCAAATCTCTTCTTGCTTATGGATAACCTTTCTTCACTTGGGATCTTTTCACTCAGTGGTTTTTCAACTTTCTTGTATTTTTCACTCCACTTTGATCCTTCCTTTATCAGTTCACTTCTTGCTTCACTTCTTACAGTGATATGTCAATCCCGCCTTTATCGCTCCACTTTAGTGATAAATTTTCTTTCTTGCAATGCTTCTTTTGTTGCTCAACGATTTTGTTGATCCATTTTTTTGTGAATGCATACGATCTACTGATCCTTCACTTGGGATCTTTTCACCTAGTAATTCTTTCTTGTCTTTAACACTTCACGCTTCTTGTTTACTATATGGTAGTGGTTTTTTTCTTGTTGACTGCATGCTACTTTCTTGAAATGAATTCTTCTTATTGACTTTGTGACCCATTCAGTGATTCTGTCGATGCACATGATTTGTCGATCCTTTCTTCTTCCAATGTTTGTTCTTCACGACTTCTTCTTTGCATTTCCTTATCTTGCTTAATTTCCCTCGGTTTTATCGCTCCACACCATCACACAATCTGTCAATTATTTCTTGCGTTAAATCTTCCTCAAAGATTCTTCTTGTAGTGATAGCCTGATTCTTCTACTATTGATCATTTATTTTCTGTGATCCTTCTTGCAGATGAATTCTTGGAAATTCATCCATGCGAGCTTGACTACACCTTCTCTCTATGGATCTTTCTTTTTTTATCAAAGTTGAAGAATGACTCCACTCTTCCTGAGTCCTTTTGGCACTCATTGTTATACTGACTACATTTATGGCCAACACCAAACCTTTTCATTCCAAGGCAATTTCTTTGGCTATGATCTCTATATCAATCTCAGGAGAAAATCCACTCAGAAATTCCCATATTCTAAATAAATCCCAACCTTCCTCTGAGGAAGAGGATTGTAATTCTAGGGAAAAATATATTTCCCCCATTGTTGTAACTACTTCACTGCTACCGCTACTCAATCCACTATTTTCTGTTGTGGATCCCCTCTCTGGGTTTTAACAAAGTTGTCAAGTGCGCAATCTCCCAATCCTCACCATTTTCACCATGGATTTTGTATATGCCCTCTATCTCAAAGTGGATTCCCTCCGCACATTACATGAATTACCCTTGGTCTTCGATGTTCAAATTCAAATTCACAACACACTAGTAGTGTGAAACAACTTACTTCACTCAAATTATTTGAGTGGATGTTGAAGCAGTCTCTAATTCATGTTTAGGGTTTAAAGGACATTGCAGATATGATTATCCTTGTAGTTCTTGCCTTATCTCCACACCAAAGTGTATTGTTGCATGCTCATTTCTTTTATTTATATTTGTTTTCCTTATGGACAATTCTCCTTCCACTTTTTTCCTTATCTCCACACCAACACGTATTGCTACATGCTCCTTTCTTTTCTTTATATCAAATTTTATATCTTGATCCACTATCCTTGGCCACCTGACATGTCCTCCCATGTGGGAGAAAGGATCAAATAGTGAGGCCTAGACCCACTATGATACCATTTGTAGGTTTGTATAATTGATGCTAAGCACACATCACATAAAAGAATTTGTTACAATGGAGTAACGTATAACTGATCAACTACTAAAACTACCAACTACCTGTAACCGCAGACAGATTAATTAAGGATTTAATTACCTTATTCTAACAACCCATTCAATAACAACAACAACAACTATCCATCATCGATATGCAAAGTTTTATAATTGTACAACAACTATCCATCATTGATCTGCAAAGTTTTATAAATTTTTTGTGGCATGTATGCCAATAAGGAAATATTGTTTATTATGTTTTGATGTGTGTTATTTATCATGTGTGTTCTTCCATTTTAACAATGATAAGATTTTTGCATGTCATGTTTCCCATTAATGAATCCCTTCGCATATCCTTTCTCTTGCATTTTCAATGATTCCTTTTTAAAAGTGGAAGCAACTTGAAATTTAGCTAATTCCATTTCTTCTCAGATTGATAATGGATTTCTTATTTGGTTGATAAACTATATTGAAATTGTGGATATAAGGAATATTTATACAAAATGTTTTTATTTCTTTGTGTATTTGAAGATGAGTTCGAAGGAAGACCTGTACAATTTCTTTCCAAAAAGGCCCTAAATTGAAAAACAATGATGTAAAGCCACGTGAGTGGAAAAAGAAAACAAAATTATCTACTCCATCCTCTCTCTCTAAGATGACACCCCTAAATGGAATTTCATACATCGTTTCCCTGAACACAAAGCTACCTTAAGTGATATATTATATATGAATGATCGAAATTCATTACCAAGCCACTCATCCCTCATTAAAATGAATCAAGTCGTAGAACCTATTACTACCCAATATCCCATTGACCATCCATCCTCTCTAGTATCTTATACTTCCATTTTCATATTCATGTTTATTTTCTATGGACATGATGGTTAGTTTTGGTTCTGGACATAAAGGTATCTAATGATGCTTAGTTTGTATTATGGTGGATATACAAGCATGTAATTATGAGTTATAACAACAACATATAATATAGTATATAATATGATGATCCTTTTTAATAAAGATAATTATTAAGGTATTATTTTTAATTTTTTAAGTCATCAAAATTATAGTGATCTTGGAACATTGCTTTTAATATTTTTTTAGTATCAAAATAAATCTAAGTAATCTCTTACTTTTCTGAAGGTACATTCATTTACATTTTACAAAATACAATATGAAATTTTGAGCATCATTATAAAACAAATCTAATTAATCTCTTACTTTTTATAAAGTAAGATAATATAATGCATTTGTTTTTAAATTCACTAGATATATAGTGGTTTCCAAAAAATGAGCTCTGCTAGGGTTTCCACCCCGAGCCCTCTACGCGCATCGCCCTGAGTTCCTTCCGTGACCATGGAGGTCGAGGAAGGGGAGCCTCCTGGCCCCTCTTACAGTTCTGTCATCGCCCCCGAGTTGGGCTTCAAACACTTCAAGAGACCGCCCTTTGAGCTTCCAACGGAAACAAAAAACATTCTTTGGGAGGATGATCTTCCGAAGGAAAAACCTATGGAGATTGACCCTGAAACAAACCATCCAAAAGTTGCTCGCACCTGGGAACTTGGAAAATGCATTTCGCAGGCTCTTGTCGCCCCCAAATATGCTATCAAGTCTCCACGAATAGAAGATCAAAAGAAATACATGAAGGATTTCTCCCTGGTGGGAAATATTTTGGGCCTACGACCATCAGAGAAAGATTTAGTGAAATGGATTCAACACTAGTGGAAGCCCAAAGGTCACTATGACCTTCAGCTCAGTTCAAAGGCTTCTTCACTATCATCCTGCATAACCTTGAGGACATAAACATAATATTTGAAGGGGGGCTGTACTTTTACTACTTGACAGGACTTTTCCTCCGTTTCTAGATGGAAAAGTTCAGTCCAGAGAAGGAAGACTTCACGCATGCACCGGTTTGGCTGTGACTTTACTCTTTACCTCAGTAGTTTTGGTTGGATTAAATCCTAGCATGCATAGGAAATACGATTGGCATCTACGTCAAAGCTTCCAAGGCAATAAAACAACGAAGGTACATTGCTTATGCTTGTATTTGTGTCTATCTAAATATCTCCAAACCCCTACCCGGAGCCATAACCTTGGACTACCAGGATGAAGACTGGTCCCAACCCCTATATTACGAGCATATTCCCTTTCATTGTCGAAAGTGTCACGAACATGGCCATCTCTTACGTGATTTCCCCCTAAATAACCCCAACAAACCAAACCCTGAGGATCCTGACAAATTCAAGGACGGTTTCACCCAAGTCACGAGGCGCCGTAGGAAACTGGCTAGAAAAGAACCTCCTCAGACCCCCTCTGGACCCTCAACCAGTAACTCTTCCAAAGCCCTCCAGACACTGCCAAAAAATCCCATCATTCCCTCCATCCCCTTAACAAATCCTAAGGCCCCAGAGAAAGCTCAAGTTATTCCAGACTCCATCCCACCTAATCCCATAATCACTCAAATCCCCACCACGAAGAACTCCCTTGCAACGAATCTAGGACCGGAAATAGGAGACCCTGACATAGATCCAGAGGATCAGGAACTGGCAGGAATAGATATGGAACACCTAGAACAAGCCTACCATAAACAACAACTCTACCTCATGCCTTAGGATCAATTACGCAAAGTGCACAAAGCCTTCCTCAACTCCACAACGGGAGGATCAGCCCATGCCAGCTCAAATATAGGAATCCAAAGAGGAAGCTCGAAAGAACAACGCAAATCTACCAAAGAAGAGAAGAAAAGGGGCAGAAAACCAAAGCACCAGCTCATTCAATATGTAGGAAATTTCCTTGTGAACTCTAGCCAGATCCACCTGATCTCAGACAAATTTCCTCCTCTCCAACCTTCACCTTCCTCATGAAGATGCTATCTTGGAACATCAGGGGCCTCAATGCACGAAGAAAGCAATGCTTGCTCCAGGAAAGGATAATGAAGAAACAACTAGACATTCTTCTCCTACAAAAAACTAAATGTGTGGGGGATGAGGCCACTCAAATACTCACAAAATGTTGGAAGCAAGCTAAAATAGTAGAAGTAGATGAAAAAGGTACAGCATGGGGTCTATCCATACTCTGGAACCCAACCATTATTCTTATGGAAGAATTCTTCACCTCCAAATGGACTATCGCAACCTCCTTTAGAATCATCGGTTCGAACAAGCCAAAATTTATCACGAATGTCTACGACCCCACAACCCCAGGAGACAGGGAAGCCTTCCTTCATCATTTGGAATGGATTTCCAATCACAATGAAAATCATCAATGGATCCTTGGGGGAGATTTCAACATGATAACTGGTCTGGAGGAAAAGAAGGGGGGCACTCACAGATTGGTAAATGACAGCGAATATTTCCACAGAGTCATCAACTTGTCGAATCTCATTGATGTAGAAACAAACAACGAACTCTTCACCTGGTCTAATAGATGCTCAGGGGTACAACATGTTTCTTGCAGATTAGATCGCTTCCTAATCTCAGAACCCCTCATGCTAGAAGGTCTCACTTGGAAAGCCACTGTGATTGATACTCCTGGGTCTGGTCATTGGCCGATACTACTTACGATAAACATCAGTGGTACCCCAGGCAAGAATCCCTTTCACTTTGAGAAATTCTGGCTGACACACCTAGAATTTCAAGCAAACATTGGCCTTTGGTGGAAGGAGGCAATAATCACAACATGTACTCCTATGTACAAATTCCAACAAAAGATAAAAAACCTCAAGCAACATCTAAAGTCCTGGAATAAATCCACTTTTGGCAACATTTTCCATGCTCAAGAAATCCTTAACTGAAAAATTCGAGACCTCCAATAGCAGATTAGACTTCAAGGTTTCACCGACTCTCTAAAGGACCAAGAAACCATTCTCAATAAACAACTGGCAGAAAGGTGGGTGCAGGAAGAAATTCTTTGGTGGCAAAAATCTTGCATCCAATGGCTCAAAGAGGGGGAAAGAAACACTAAATTTTTCCACATATCGATGCTTCAATGTTGCCATACTAATCACACCACTCACCTTGTTTCAGATCAAGGTTTGGAAATTCAAAATCATGCAGACATATAGCAGGAACTATTGACTTACTACAATAACCTTCTCTCAGAACCCCCTATAGATCTCACTCAAGATATTGATTCTATCATCAAGCACATCCCAAAGGAGGTCACCAAAGAACAAAATGAGGCTTTGATGCACCCAATTACTCAGGAAGAAGTTGATCAAGCCCTCAGGGACACCCTAATGGGAAAATCCCCAGGGCCTGACGGATTCACAACGAAATTTTGTCACTATTGCTGGGATATGATACAAGAAGAAGTCTAGGAAATCATAGAAGATTTCATAAAGTCAGGGCAGGTCCTACAGATTCTCAATGCCACCTTCCTCACTCTCATTCCAAAAGAGAACAAAGTCACCTCCCCAAATCATTTCTCACCCATTGCGCTCTGCAATGTGATCTACAAGCTCATTACGAAGGTCATCGCGAAGCATCTCAAAACCATCCTAGCGTTCATCATCTCTCCGGAGTAGTTAGGGTACGTGGAGGGTTGGAAGATCTTGGACAACATCATTCTAGTGCACGAGGTAATCCACTCGCTCTATTAGACTAAATCACCTGGTATGTTTTTGAAACTGGATCTTTCCAAAGCTTTTGATAAACTTAGCTATAATTACTTGAAGGCAACCCTTCTATCCTTTGGGTTTGACCCCTCATGGGTATCCTAGATTGTCAATCTCTCTTCGTCGGCCCTATTCTCCATCCTGGTCAATGGCATGCCTTCCAAACCCTTTTCCCCTTCCAGAGGTATCAGACAAGGGGATCCATTCTCGCCCTTTCTTTTCATCCTAATGGGGGAAGGAATTAGTCGAACTATCAAAGCGGCCATCACCGATCATTCCCTATTAGGTCTCACCCTTTATGGAATCTCCCCGCCCATCTCGCATAGTCAATTCGTGGATGATATCTTCCTGATGGGACTCCCTACATTTCGGGAAGTTATTCAAATCCGCTCCATGATCAACCTTTTCTGTGATGCTTCGGGTATGGATGTAAACCTCTCCAAGTCCCAAATCTTCTTCTTCAACATGCCCATTCATATCCAACTCCATATCACGCAGCTCCTGAGGTTCACCCAAAGCTCCCTCCCTTCCAAGTATCTTAGCATCCCTCTTATCGACAATCTGTAAAGGAACACCTCCTCGGAAGATTTGATATCCAATTTCAGGAAAAAATTAGCCTGTTGTACTTTTTGCTCCCTCAATCTTCCTGGTCGCCTAATCCTCCTCGGATCTGTCCTTCAAGCTCTCCCTGTTTATGATTTCTCGGCCCTTGCAGCCCCAGGCTTCATCCTCACCATCCTCAGAAACATCCAAAGGAGCTTCCTCTAGCAAGGAGCTAAAGATGGACGCAAATGGGCTTTGGTAAGTTGGCAAAAAACATGCAGACCAAAACACACAGGGGGACTCGGACTCAGAGATCAGTCTGTCCTCAACAAAGTCCTCAGTGTGAAAATTTGGTGGAGATGGTTAAAGAGGCACCAAGACCTTTGGGCGCACCTTTGGAGGATAAAGTACACACCTACCATACCGTAAAAAGAACTAATTAGATGGAATGGTCAAGGACCCAGATCTCTTATTTGGAATGCGGCCAAACAAAACAAGGGGATGATCATGGATCACGCTTTCTGGGAACTTCAAGATGGTACCTCGACCCTTTTTTGGAGCGACTCTTGGAAGCAACTTCCGGCCCTGAACAAGGATCCCACTTTGTGTACTTGTATTCCCCTAACAGAAGGCACAGGACTTAAAAAAGTAGTCGACTTCTGGATTCATGAAGAATACAGAGTTACCTGGCACAGATGGAGAACTACCCACGAGGAGATGAACATCCCCCCCGAGGTAAATCTTCAACCACTACTCGACAAGCTCATCTCAAGGAAAATTTTCAGCCAACAGGGGGAGGACATTCTAAGATGGGGAAAATCCAACACGGGCACCTTCAACCTCAAAGAGGCTTACTCCCTCGGTGTAGGGCATAAATTCCTCCCAAAAGACACCGTATGGAAAAAAATCTGTGGAGAAAAGCTCTAGCTCAAAATCAACACCTTCCTTTGGTTAACAATGAACAAAATTATCCTTACCTGGGAAAATTTAATAAAAGGAGGCTTCATAGGTCCATCTTGGTGCCCTTTATGTTGCAATGAGGAGGAGACACAAAATCACCTTCTCAACCTATGTCCCTTCAGTTCACAACTCTGGGATCAATGCGCTAGCATTATGAGAACCTCATATAGAAACCAATCCAGCCTAAGGGAAATAATTGAGGGTTGGCGAGACTCACTATTTCACTCTCCCATCCTCAATCGGATTTGGCAGCTTCTACCTAGTTTTATTTTCTGGCAGATTTGGAAAGAAAGGAACCGCAGGATCTTCAACTCCTCCTCTTTGAACTGGCAAGAAGTATGGTCCAAAATCCTATCCAACATCAAGGAAAAAACCAACTTACACCTTTGGACGGCTCAAGATTTTCTTTCCCGCCAAGTGAGAAGATCATTCTCAATGCCTGGAAACTCCGCCTACCCCGTCTCTTTCAGCTTCAATCCCCGGTCTCACAACTAAGAACAATCCCTCTCATTGGGAAGCTCCACAAGATGGATATCACAAAATAAATTTCGATGGAGCCTCCAAAGGGAATCCGGGCCCAACAGGTTTTTGGGGCCGCCATTCGCAATAGAAAAGGAGAGATCCTCTTCATAACAACAGGGAACTTGGGGTATAACACTAACAATGTAGTTGAGCTCTAGGGATTTCTCAAAGGACTCCAAGTGACCAAAGACCAAGGGATAAACTTCCTTATAGTAGAAGGAGACTCACAGATCATCATCAACCTCCTCTCCCATCTCTTAAATGGAGCAGATCCAGAAAAGATTTCCCCTAGTTGGAGAATAATGAATGGGTTGATCAGAATAAAGTCAATTCTTCAGCCCCGGTGGATAATTCTCCCCTCCCATGTCCGAAGAAACGCAAACCACGTGGCAGATAAGTTGGCAAACTTCAGGGTAGACTTGCAGGAAGGAGACTTCTGCTACACTCCTGCCTATTGTCCAAATCATCCCCTCGTTTTTGCCTGCTTAAACACAACTCACAACAAGGACCAGTCCTTGGATGGGGTGTCATCGGGAACATCGTGCGCATGGACATGTGGGCGGACACCTGGCCACGACCCTCTTCGCATCACACCACTGCAACCCGCACTCCCTCAAAGCATTTAACCATGCATTCAATTTATCGATTTACGTACCCCTACATTCATTTTTGCACAGAGCCAATTATGGCAATGGCGCTCTAGCTCCCAGAGGTTGTAAATGCGATGGGTTGGCCTCCTAACCAGTCCCATCACAAGCCCTAGATCCATGGTTTTTGTTCCATGCTGGTGAAGCTTATGGCTTATTCACATCATTTGCCTCTCGCTCCTCGTAGTCACGCACCAATTTGAGTTTCTCTTTGCCACTGGTTCGAGATTTTCCCTCCGCTTCGAGCTCTTCCTTCCGCTCCACCTCTGGTCCATTTCCTCCCCTCCTCTCCAGGCCTTCTTCCCGATGCCGCGACAATGAGGAAAATCAAAGCATGGGGCGGCTTGGTATGTTGCGAGGGGCATAGGCTTGCGGGGTCAAGGCAAGCAAGCTCCTCAAAACTTGTCTTAGACTCCTGACCATGCCACCACTCTAGAACTGCCTCTTAACCGTGCCACCACTTTGGAACTCCCTCCTCTATCCTCATCGTGGCCTTGTAGACTGGAGTGGTTTGATAGCTTTGGATATTCCCTTGGTTTTGCTCCTAATCTTAGCCTAGAACCGCCACCCGTCCACCAGTCTCCACCCCGTCCCCCACCTCCCTCCGCTCCCCCCAATCTGACTGCCTCCCTCTCTTCTTCCTCCTCCCCTCTCCCTTCTTTCGCCTCCCCCCCTTCCTTGTCTGATGCTCCACCACCCCCTTGCTTGTTCTCAGTGTAATGGGCTCTTGAATTTGAAGAATTCTATGAATTTCATCCAGAGTGCAGTCATGGATGTCAAGTGCGACATCAAGGAGTTGTTGAATAGGGATGAATGTCGGTTTCATCGCGAGGAGCATCTGGAGTCTCTTCTTCATGCTCTTCGACATACCACCCCGAACACAGGGATTCCAGACACGGACATAGCGTAAGACCTACAGAAAGAACGAATTCCAGACCCCAACTCCGGATGACTCCAACGTTCTCAGGTTTCACTGGTTTTTTGATGTTTCCAAACAGATTAGGTTACTGGGTTCCAACCCTGCGAGGCATCCTAGCTTCTAGGCTTAGCACAGTTTTGTTTTTTACAGTTTTTGATAATTGCATAGACAATTGGGAACTCTATGGCTATGTGGCAACATTAGTTTCCCACTAGGACGATGCTGCCACAATCTCTTGGACTATTCCGCCATCTATATATTTTTCTAACTTACAAAAAAAAGATAATAAAATGCATTTAATTTTTAAAACATACAATATAGAATATTATGATTATAATGGATTCCAATTAAAATAAAAAATTATATAAAAATCTAAATAATCTCTTACTTTTTATAAAGTAAGATAATAGGTTGCATTTAATTTCTAAAACATACAATATGGAATATTATGATTATAATGGATTCCAATTAAAAGAAAATAACTGATTAAATTTTTTTCTATAAAATTTAAGTTTTGCAAAAATTATATATTCACTTAAATATTTTAAAAAACTTAAATTAGTTTTAAATTTTTTAAATTATTTCAAACTTTTAAAACTTAATGAAAATTATATATTCAATTAAATATTTCTATAAAATTTAAATTTTGCAAAAAATATATCTTCAATTAAATATTTTAAAATTTTAATTTTATAATTGGTTCTGCTGATTTGACTATTTTTAGTTTTAAAGAGAATTGTCACATATAACAAAAAGTGAATTTTTTTTTTCTGTCGCCATTTGTTGAGAGCATTCCATCATCTATTGAATAGTCTGTACAGGTTTAATTCCTCTGTATGGATAGTAAATGCAACTCTGCGGTTTTTCTTCATAGCCAATCTCATTTATATTGCTTTTTTGTAATCCTTCCTATTTCTACCAAAAATGATGTCTCATCAAATTCACCACACCACAAGATGACATGAAGTACAAACTATTTGAGATTGTAACATATGTACAGGTTCAGCTCCTCCGTATGGATAATAAATTCGGCTCTAAATGACCAGCTGTTTTTTCTTCCTCACGAATCTCATTTCTCTTGGTTTCCTGTAATCCTTCCTGACTCAATCTGACAGTATAATCCAGGACTGTATGGATACTAAATGCGGTTCTAAATGACCAGTTGTTTTTCTTCATTTCTGTTGGTTTCCTGTACTCCTTCTTGACAGTAGTAATCCAGCACTATATACTAGTAAAGCTTTCAGAATCAGACTGATATACTTGGTAAAGTCTACGACCACTTTCAGAATCAGACTGATTCTAAAATACATAATGGATTCTGAAAATTGTAACAGTCCTTAATGAATACTATAGTATTGAAAGATTCTGAGATATATACTACTACGTTATTTGAAACTTGATAAAAGTTTTGGGAAATCAATCAACCGATGAAATCAATATCAAAACATTTAATGCGTGCAAGACATTTACATGGTCAAGAAATGAAAAAATGGAAATTCAAAGTTGGCAAACAACTATATCAGAAAACAAAAATGTCTCACATTCTTGTGTCCAATTTCATTCTTAAATAAATAATACAAACATTTTCTCACATTCTTGTGTCCAATTTCATTCTTAAATAAATAATACAAACATTTTCTCACAATGTAGAGGAGATTAACCTTGGTCACCGGACACTATGTAAAGATCCAGCCTAAAATAGGATTATGGTGTTCATGTTTCAAAACCACCAAACATGCCCTCTGAAGGTAATCTTTGGCATACATGTGTTGCGTGGTTTCCATTTCATCCCATGCGCTCTAAAGGTAGTCTATCTTAGGCATACATGTGTTGTATGGTTTCCATTTCATGAAAGAAGGCTATTAGGGCCTTGGACATCATACACATACGAACATGGAATTAAGACACTAGTGTGCACCAATGTCTTAGGTGCTAAAAGAGGAATTTATGGCTCATGGAACATGTACATGGTCCAAAAGCATCACACATGCTCTATAAAGGGAAGGTTTGGCACCCTACATATGTCACATGAATTTGATTGCATAAAGGATGGTTATTAGGCCCCATATACATCATATGATGATCAACATGAACTTAAAATGCTAGTGTACATCAATGTTTATTTCTTTAAAAGAGGATTTGATGGCCCACAAAGCATGCAAACGGTATAAAACTACCATACATGACCTATAAATGAAGTGTCTAGAATGTAGGTGGCATATCGATGCTATTGTGGGGTTTTTCACATTGAGGATGGTTGTTAGGGTTATGGATTTGTTCTAGTTTGGGATGAGAAATGACATGTTGCTTGGGTTTATTTGGTTTTTGAGCATTGATGTTGGTTGGAGTGTTGCTATAGAGTGCTACAACCTACTATATAGCACTATAGTGTATCGGAAAACACTAAATTTCACTGCAAAATGCTACACCTTGTTATGGGGGCATACTAATTGATGGGAATGTCTTGTAGAATCTTCATTTGAGTCACTACAAAACCATAAGAAGTCGCGATGGAACCTGGCATGATGTTATAGAATCAACCAAAATTGTTGTAGAACTTAGTTCCACTGATTTTGGCATGTGAATGAGGGATGATAACAAGTAGCAACACATGGAACATACGCGGAAATCATAAAAAAAACTAGATTTTAGCACCAAACAACAAGATTAGCAGTATTTTGTTTCTAAAGGTTATTAAAAGTATAAGGATCCAAGTAAGTTATATAAATCAAATGCAGTGCAGGGACTCCCTTGGATTTACGTAGTACCCACCATCCATATCGCACACACTGGACCCTTTATGATCCTAACCTCTAGCTCGGGCAGGGGGGTTGCTTGAAGCCTGCGCTAATCACAGTTACCAAAGGGAGTATGATACTCAACCCATCCTTCTTTAGTAAGTCCTTTATCCCGAACTGAAACACCCACCTTTAGTACAAGTACTACGACATTGAAAGCTAGCTTATGATCTTGGGAACATTATTCCTCCCTCCCATCCAACAAACGAATAGTTGTCGCCATCATTTAACTTCTCTGAATAGCAAGCAGTAGAGGCTTGGAACTAGGGAGGTGGATTGATATATCACCGGACGTTACCTCACTTAAACAATATAAATGATTGAGCACAAGGAAGTGAATACGAATTCAGGGTAGCAATATAAGGCCGACTAATGGAACTAGATTCTATCCCCTCTATCTATCTCTCTAGGGATTTGGAAATCCAACCAATAGGGCTCAAAAATCTACCCAACCATATTCACTAGTTTGTATCATTATTGATAGGATGTTGGAAAAAAAGAGAAAATTAAAAAGTATATCAAGCATAAAAAAAATCTCCCAAAATGAATGCCTCGCATACTCTTGGCATGTTAATTGTTTTGTAAAAGCTACCACTATAAAGTTGTAATCTCAAGGACACTTGGGGGAGGTTTTTATCAAACTGTTCTCAAAAGTATAATAAAAAATGTTTTCAATCTAACCACCCTTAAAAGTCTTTTAAATTGCAATTTTCAAGGATGGTTAATAAGTTCCTAAACTTATAGCTCTATAGCTCTCATGGTCATTTGCATAAAACCATTATAGCTATCATAGTCATTTGCATAAAACCATTACTAGAAGAAAATTTTCACCAACTTTTGGTCGAGGTTGGATTAAAACCATTGTTAATGATACTTTTGGGGATGGTTTTTATAAATTCACCCTAATGGCCACAATTTTCAAAGGATTCTTGTTGAGTGAAACCACCACCAAAATCGTAATTTGTTGTAGTGTTAGTTACAAACCACCACCAAAGTCGTAATTTGTTGTAGTGTTAGTTACAAACGTAGTAAAGGGTTGGTCATTTTTTCTTATAGGAAATTTATTGTACACTAATTAATCATTTAGAAATGAGTAAATCTTTTTACTTCTAATATTTATTTGGAAAAAAGAGATTGGGAATGGACCTTTGACTATGAATAGGTTTACTTTTCTAAAATTCACACAAATTCCAATTTTACCATTCTTCTTTGCCACTATTATGAGTGAAACCCATTCATTTTTTTCAATCTAGTACATAACCCCTACATCTAGTGATTCATTTATTTATTTTTCTTTATATCATGGATTCACAACCCATTAATTCATTTAGTTTTTTTTTGTATTTTTCTTTATATCATAGATTCATTTTGTATGGTCTTTTCCTTACTTATTTTGCATCTTCTTGTAGTTCAATATTTAGTTCCCCAAATTCTATTAGTATTCCCTTAATATGTTATGTATATGTGATGATATAAACAAGGATATTTTTTCACTAGTTTCTCTTTTTCTTTTGCTAATATGGTGGAAATTAGCTTTGCATTTGCCTGAGAGTTATGATCCTTTGTGAACTATCTTAGTTAGAATTTCTTGGAAACCATCATTAGTGTATGTGGGACCTTTGTCTAGGTATTTCATAAATTTCTCCCACAATGATGTCAATTTAGCTATATACTTTGTTCGTTCTTGATATCCTAGGGGTGTTCAAAGTCCATATCATCTATTTCATGTTATCTCTTCCTATCAGGTTGTCTCATAAGGTTTACATCTAACCCACTTTTTCTTGCTATTATTCCTTTCTTGGGTTCTTGTTCTTGAAAGAATTGTATTAATTTATAATTCTTCTCATGAAGTTCCTTCAGAAAGATTTGGTAGTGTCTTTTATCATGATCACCTGGTCCATGCTTCAAACGTACTATGAACCATGAAATATTGTAAATACAATGGCTAGCCAAATGTCTCAACTATCTAGATGCATACCATTTTGTCATTGTTCTACCTCCTAGTAATGTCTGGGTATTTAAATGCTCAAGGTTTGAGTTCCAAATACATGATAACTCTACAGGCATCCAAATCTAATTATCGAATGTGCCTCTTCTTCAATTTTCTATAAAGGAACCCTATTGATTCCTAGGGTTGTTAGAGCACCAATTTCAAGAATGGTTCAATGTATTGCATGTTTTGCAAAAAATGAACCTAGTTCCTTTCCCTTGCATTTTCAACGTTTTCTTTCAAAGTCGAAGTAGCTTGAAATTTAGCTCGAAGCAACTTGAAATTTAGCTACTTCCATTTATTTGGTAATGGATTTCTTGTTTGGTTGATAAATTATGTTGAAATTGTGGATATAAGGAAGATGTATATGATTTTTTTTTTAATTTCTTTGTGTATTTGAAGATGAGTTTGGAGAAACACACCTGTACAATTTCATGTAAAAAAAGGCTCGAAATGGAAAAAAAAAATGACCCAACGCCAGGTGAGTGGAAAAGGAAAACTAAATTATCTACTCCATCCTCTCTCTACGATGATAACTCTAAATGGAATTTCATACATCACTTCCCTAAACAAAGTTGCGATATCTTATAGATGGATTATCAAAATTTATTACGAAGCCACTCCTTCCTCATAAAAAATGAATCAAGTTGTTGAACCTATGATTACCGAGGATCCCATTGACCATCCATCCTCTCCACTATTTTAGGCTTAGATATGTTTCTATTTTTATATTTATGTTTATTTTCTCTCCACTATTTTATGCTTAGATATGTTTCTATTTTTATATTCATGTTTATTTTTTATGGATATGATGACAATTTGAGTGGGCTTAATGGTTAAGAACCTATGTTTCTTCTTTAGAGATATACCTTCATAAACTTTAGCACCAAGGAGGGGTCCACTGACCCTAAAATTATGTTATTATTATTATTATTATTATTAATTATGGTGGACATAACAACATGCAATCCATAGGGGTCTCCTTTAAAATTATATTATTATTATTATTATTATGATAGACATAAGAACATGTAATCGGTGGGGTAGTGTGACCTTAAAATTAGATTATTATTATTATTATTATTATTATTATTATTATTATGGATATAAGAACATGTAATCAAGAGATACAACAACATACAATATGAGGATATTTTCATAATTTTTTTTATAAAAAGTGCTAGTACTAGGGTATTATTATTATTTCAAAGTGCAATTTAAATGAAATCTCAATTACTAGTCAATTACAATTTTACATTGTTTAAATTGTTTTTTCAATGCTTTTTTAAATCCATAAATTTATTCTACACCCATAAAAATCTCCATAACACTCCTAAAATTTGCAATTTCATCTATCCTTCTCTAAACATGTAACTACTGAAATTTGCAATTCAAAGATGAAAAACAACTATATCAGAAAACAAAAATGTCTTACATTCTTGTGTCCAATTTCATTTTTAAATAACATTAACATTTTCTCACAATGTAGAGGAGATTAACCTTGGTCACCGGACAATATGTAAAGATCCAGCAAAACAAGCTTCAAATGCGCCAGCAGCGCAAGATCGTAAATACACTGAATTTTATTATTCGGGAGGTCGAGGTCTTGAAGCGATCCAAGTTCGGCTTCTACCAGAAACTCCAAACCCCCCAACTATCCAAGGATTGTAATTTTATTAATGACCCTCGTTGGTATAAAAAGTTATTTGTAGTATCGTCTGGAAGTGACATGTATCAGCTGGTTGACAATCACTGGCCTGGCATATGATTCCCTGATATAAATGTCGTTTAAGTGCGTTTCTATGAAGTTTTTGTTGAGTTCACAAGCATGCATGTAGTGTGTAGTTGCATGGCTGTATAGGGATACTATGTTTTTAGTAATTATTATTGAAAGTAATTGTTGGTTAAATTTTAATTTTACATTGTTTAAATAGTGTATTTAATGTATATATGGATTCAACATTCTTAAAAATATGTATGAGGAAATCTGGAATATGTAATTTCAATCACTGGAATTTGCAATTTCAACTATTCTTCTAAATTTCTAGTCCTGACAAAACTTGTTAAAAAAATATGAAAAAAAGGACAAAAACTAAGAATGTTTAGGTTTGGATTTTGATTCTAAGAAGAATAGATGGATAAATGTCTCACTCAATGGTTTGGTTGGTGCAACAACCTAATCAAGATTCACACCTCAATGCCCAATAATAGGTTTTTCTACATTTTAGGATCTAGCTATCTATTTATCTAAAAATTTCATTAAATTTGCATTCAATCATTGTATTGATGAATGTGTATTGTGTATAGATAACAAACTTGTACACATAGACTTTCTTTTCATGTTTTTATAGATCTTTGACTCTCAAATCAACTACACTCCTATAACAAACTTATTGTAAAATATTTGAAAAAGAAACATAATGCAATCATACCACTCATAAAATTTTAATAGTTTATTCTATTGAGCTCAAGTTGAATTTATACATAGAGATCTTTGACTAAAGATAGATACACTATTCTATTGAGACTTCAGGGTGAGTGCACAAAGTTGGTGGACGATAAAGTGGCAACAGGGTGAGTGCACTCGTTTATGTTGTTAGAGGTTCTGGAACCTCCACTCAACGTGCCACATAGGCATATTCCCAGGAACATGCGCACATTTATGTTGTGCTCTTTTTTAAGGGACCACAAGGCAATTTGTGTCCATTTGCACATATCACACCTCGCTTTTTTCATGTTCATTGAGAAAATATATAGGAGCAGAGCACCAAACATCTACAAGATCTGAACATTCCGTCCAACTCAAACCATGTATTCTTGATTTCTCTTATTTTCCTCCCACGCTAGTAATTTTTTACTTTGAAAATGTCTAAAAATATTTAAGAAAATGATATGGTATTTTTTGATGAACTTCATGTATAAATTTGAAATATCATGAGAGCCCCTAACTTCAATGGCATTTACTTGGTTTAGGCCATGCACACACCTTCTTAGTATACAATAAACCCAAGGTATACGAATTCCTTTTTAAATAACTCGTACTTCTACAAATTAATTCATAACTACTTTTTAACCAATGTCTCAAACATCATTGTTAGATGTTCTAGATGCTCATATTTTCTCTCATTGTATATCAAAATATTTTCTCTCATTGTATATCAAAATATCATCTAGATACATAGCCACAAAATTAAGGATTAGGTATAAGGATTTGCATGTTTTAATTTCAAAATATTAAGGCTTAGGTATAATGTATGCAAAATGATTATTATTTCAACTATGTTACTTCATTTCAATTGCATTATTGTACTAGATTGTACTTGGCACACTAGTCATCCTAGATTACATAACTAATTACTCATAGTCATTTTTTATTGAACGCAATTTTCCATTCACCACCTTCTTTAATTCTATTTTAATGATACACACTCTTGATATTTATCTCAAAAAAATATTTGGTACCACACAAATTGTCCATCAAATCATCCATACTCAGTAAAGGAAATCTATTTACGGATTTCATCTTATTCATTTCTAGACTATATATACACATTCTACAATAACCATCCCTCTTTTGTGTGATCAATGTTGAAACCATACACAAGCTCATACTTTCCGTGATCAATATACCTTTGACAACAACTATGCTACCTATCAATTAAAATTTACTCTCTTCCTCAAACTTATCTTATACACAACTTGATTATGACATCATGCCCTAAATCAAGTCTATGCCATGCACAATCCTCCTCTTAGGTGACAAGCCATTGGAATTGTCGTTTTGCACAATGTATACATACCCCTTTAACAAATATTCCATGTCTTAAAATTTACATGTTTCCAAGAGCTTTCAAATTCATTATTTTGTTGTATATCTCGTTCAACTATTCTCTGAAAAACATCATAACGTTCCTTCATTTCTTTAACCATGCTAGAAACACTTCTCTAGGGTCGGCATCCTTCAATAGAAATAATTATATCATTTCACCATCCTTCTTGATGGTATACGCATTTTTTTCTATCATATATTCTTCATTTGTCAAATTGTCATAGTGTTCACAATAGCAAATGGAAATCTATTGTTTTCTCAGAGTAGGTTTTATAGCCCAACACTCCACCTACCAATGACTCTCCACCGTTGTCCGACTTATTCACGGTGAGATAATGTGTTGATGATCAATTTTATGTATCATGAATGGAATTGATTTTATGTCGGTTTCCCATTACTAAGTGACTTGTTTTTTTTTTTTTTTTTTTCGTTTCTTTCTTGATTGAGTCTTCACGCATTTTGTTTCTATTTTTCTTGAAGGATAATTACATGTCGTGATTTGGTTCAGAATTCTTGTCATAATGTTTTCATTTGATTGAGATCACAACAGGTCAACCAATCCTTTTTGTATGCACAGGGAACCCCCGTGGAAGAAACACAACAATTCAGAGTAGATATTTTCAGGCCTGGATGGTAAAAAACGAACATGGTAAATTTTCAACGGTAAAGATCCAACAGGCCGATCAACTCAAATGCTCTCATCCATTCGGGGGTCCAGAATTACGCGAGGTTTAACGACAAGCATAGATCTCCTAAGAGATGAAGCTCCAAAGTGTCGGAGTGGGCCCTCACTGCCACGTCACTTCGCAAGTTCGTTCATCCGAGAGGTTTGGGTCCAGAGCAAGCACCAAGCCACGAAGTGTCGAAATGTTGAAGTTTCGAAGCTCCAAAGCGCTAGAGTGGGCCCTCAATGCCACGCCACTTCGCAAGTTCATTCATTCGGGAGATTCCAACCCAGAGAAAGTACCAATCCCTGAAGTGCTGAAGTGTCGAAGAAAGCGACACTCATCTGCCAGGACTTGAGACATGTGGCCTCCATCTGACCCTGACATGTGGCACTCATTTTTTGTCATTTGGGTCCCATCATCTGCTCATTTTTGAGTGACACATGTCACTCGCCTTATGTGACACATAAGCAGTCGTGACATCATATGACATCAGGCCACCACATCACTTCGGGCCCATACTACTTTAGGATATTTTCATGCTTTACAATCCAAAACTCCCGAATCCTGAAGTGTCGAAGCATGCGACACTCATTCGTTAGGACTTGTGGCACTCATCCGTGGAGACACGTGGCTTCCATGTGGTCCTAACACATGACACTCATTTATGGTCATTTGGGTCCCATCATCCGCTCATTTTTTAGTGACACATGTCACTCGCCTTATGTGACACATCAGCAGCCGTGACATCATATGAAATCAGGCCACCACATCACTTCGCAAGTTCGTTCTTCGGGAGATTCCAATCCAGAACAATCACAAAGCCCCGAATTGTTGAAGTTTCGAAGCTTCGAAGTGTCGGAGTGGGCCCTCACTGCCATGTCACTTTGCATGTTCGTTCTTCGGGGAATTCCAATCCAGAGCAAGCACAGAGCCTCGAAGTATCGAAGTGTCGGAGTGGGCCCTCACTGCCACGCCACTTCACAAGTTCATTCATTTGGGAGATTCCAACCCAGAACAAGCACCAAGCCCCAAAATGACGAAGTGTCGAAGCACACGACACTCATCTGTCAGGACTTGTGGCACTCATCCATGGAGACACATGGCTTCCATCTGGCCCTAACACATGGCACTCATTTATGGTCGTTTGGGTCCCATCATCCGCTCATTTTTTAGTGACACATGTCACTTGCCTTATGTGACACATCAATAGCCGTGACATCATATGACATCAGGCCACCACGTTACTTTGCAAGTTTGTTCTTCAGGAGATTCCAATCCAGAACAAGCACAAAGCCCCGAAGTGTCGAAGTTTCGAAGTTTCGAAGTGTCGGAGTGGGCCTTCACTGCCATGTCACTTCGCATGTTCGTTCTTCGGGAAATTCCAATCCAGAGCAAGCACAGAGCCCCGAAGTGTCAAAGTGTTGAAGCTCCAAAGTGTCGGAGTGGGCCCTCACTGCCACGTCACTTCGCAAGTTCATTCATTTGGGAGATTCCAACCCAGAGCAAGCACCAAGCCCCGAAGTGCTAATGTGTCGAAGCACGTGACACTCATCCATCAGGACTTGTGGCACTCATTTGTGGAGACACATGGCTTCCATCTGGCCCTAACACGTGGCACTCATTTTTGGTCATTTGGGTCCCATCATCCACTCATTTTTTAGTGACATGTGTCACTCTCCTTATGTGACATATCAGTAGCCGTGACATCATATGACATCATACCACCACGTCACTTTGAGCACGTACTACTTTGAGAGATTTTCATGCTTTATAATCCAAAAATCCCGAAGCCCAAAGTGTTGAAGCATGAGACACTCATCTGTCAGGAATTGTGGTGCTCATCTATGGAGACACATGGCTTCCATCTGGCCCTCGCACGTGACACTCATTTCTGGTCATTTGGGTCCCATCATCTGCTCATTTTTAGTGACATTTGTCAGTTGCCTTATGTGACACATCAACAATAGTGACATCATATGGCATTAAGCCACCACATCACTTTGCAAGTTTGTTCTTCGGGATATTGCAATCCAGAGCAAGCACAGAGCCGCGAAGTGCTGAAGTGTTGAAGCTCCGAAGTGCCAGAGTGGGCCCTCACTGCCACGTCACTTCACAACATTGCCACTCCAGGATATTCTCACACTCAACATTTATAACTCCTGAACCCCCGAACACTGGATTTCTGAAGTGCCTCACCCATATTTATTACACATTTTGAAATTTTTAAAAAGGGGTGCCAAACCAGGAATGGATAAACCACATGTACGGGCTGCACAGAGAGTATCAACAACTCCAAAAAAAAAAGCCAGATGACTTGCTTCTTTTCTCCAGGAGATGAGTAGGGGAAAAACGATGCCAACTTATTCAGTTATCTCTAGTGGCCTCAAAAAACATGCATGCATGCCAATGCTTAATTTAGAACTCAGTTCTGTCACTCCTAGTCATTCTCTGCCATATCAGCTCATTCCAATGCATGCATCAGTCCAGTTTCATTGCTAGTAGTGGTTTTCAATTGTTTAGTTCAAGACTCTTTTAGTTTAAGGAATAATAAGTGGTCTTCTATGTGTGATAAGAACCACTCCTTTTTGTTAAGTCAAGTTTGGATTATTCATTAACATACTCTAGCAGTGTGTTTCAGTTAAGCTAATAAGATATTTTATGGCTGAGGTGTAGAGCTAAGCCTCAGTTCCACACTGGTCGAGGGCCTCCAAATCTGTGATAAATAGGCATATTTTGTATGTTAGAAGGGTGGATTTTTTGAGGAGAAAGAGATCAATACAACAACTGGTTGGACCCATTTTGCGCATGGACTAAAGCTCTCTACCTAGAAAAGATACTATTGATGACAATGTATTTGTGTCCAAATTCGTATGTGTTTCTTATCTTGACTATAGTTTTGATTTGTACGAAGTACATTTCTTTTCTTTCAACTACTGTATAACTTGTCTTCATTATTATGCAACCTGTGATAACAACTATGCTTTGATGAAGATTTGTTTTTGTTGCAACTTGTAGTGTACCTATTTGCTCTGATACCAATTTGTAGTGTACCTATTTGCTCTGATACCAATTTGTAGTGCACCCTTTTACACTACCCAGGTTTCCAAACCCCTCAATTACCATTCTATACATGAATGTTCACATAATTGATA
>ML779421.1:1206125-1250706 GCA_009831015.1 Picea engelmannii
CCACTTGGAAACTCACGGGTCCTTCCAAAGGACTTAGGATAAAATAATAATATGCACATGGCTCTTTTGGAAATAATATTAAAATATTATTCCAGGCCTAAGCCCCCTAGGCTTAGCCCCTAGGCTCATTACTCAGCCCCTTTTCCACCTTTCATCTCCTGATCCCTTGCCCAATCTGTGGACGCTCAGTCCCCCATCACTCTTTCATCGTGGTCGGTCTGCACTGGNNNTATTTACATTTTATTAATTGACCTTCATACATACAAGTATATCACAGGCTCCTGGCCTTCAACACTTAGGCTCCCTGGCCTAACAAAACTCATAAGCCTACCGCTTATTCAAAACTTGGCTCACCAGCCTATAGAACATATTTACAATTCTTTTGCATATAACCTGATCTGTAACGGGGCTCGGCCTTGGGGACACTACACAACTTGTGGGAATAACTATGTTTTCGGTACATGTTTAAGGCTTGGAATGCCATTTTAAGACTTAAACTTCTAGCAATAGATTGTTCATTTAATGGTTTGTTGTTTTTCTTTGTTTCTTACCTTTACTGTCTCACTTGTCTGTCCTTAGTATGCCACTAGCCAAGGAGGACCCTCATCCATATAATTTTTTCAACCCAACCATGCTCTTGTCTTGGTAGGACCAACCCTCCTTCTTTGTGACTCCTTATTCATATTGATTGATGGGAATAAGATCTCAAATGGCTGCTCAATGAGGAAAGCTTCCATGCAATAAAATAAATTTTTTTAATTGTTATTAATCAATGCTGCTCAATGAGGAAAGCTTCCATGCAAGAAAATATTTTTTTTTAATTGTTATTAATTAATGAGAATATGATCTCAAATGGTTGCTCACTAAGGAAAGCTTCCATGCAAATATTTTTTTTTGAATTGTTCTTATTGATTAGTGGGAATGAAAATCATTTCCTTTGCGTTAAAGATGAAGCACTGCACTGACTATTTAAAATGTTAAAAAGCATTCCATTAGAACGTAGATGTTTAAGCATGAAGTCAGAAAGCCTCTATGAAATCCTCTTTGAGGGAATGATAAGTATTTCATTGTTTAAAAAGATGAGGCATTCAAGTATGAAGCAAAATTGGTCCTCAATATTTATATCATTAGTAAGGAATCCACCATATCCATGATGAAAAGGTACGTGCTTCATAGACATGAAGTTATATCGCATAACACTATAAAATTGGCTCTTGGTGACAACCAAGAGGAGATATTTATAACAATGGCCCTCTTTTTACAAGCCCAGAAAGCCAAGAACTATGACGTATTATATAAGTGAATTTTGAAATGCAAAGGTTGTAATTGAATCCATTCCCAATGCAAAACAAACAATGAATAATATCCACAACCAATAGTTTTTGTCCTGACTTGTTATGGCCTTGCTGACCCAAGTCTAAAAAGAATCTAGAAAGTTCACTCCTTTTTATAAACTAGGAAACAACAACAAGTATTGATGATCCCATGAGACAATTTGTCATCTTTTCCTGTACCATAGTTTGAATCAGTCCATAGTTATGCAGTTAAGTTTTGTTCATTCGCTTTCTTACGAATCCATATTGAAAATTCATGGAACTACAATAAGGAGATCCCTGCAATCTTGTAGACACTTGCAAGACTGCAAGTTCACTAACTATAATCTTTATGACAAGGTATGAAACCAATAATGCCAAGCTTATCTTGTTTTTCCAATTTTGTTTTAAGGAAATTTATCCAAGTTTTTATTGGGGTGTGATCTAAGTTCTTGGGACATATCATTTTCTCAAGTAAAATCCATACAAAAATTCATTGAGAATTGAACTAGAGTTCATTGTAGTAAAACCTCACTAATTTATAGTTAAATCACCGCCAGACCAACATCAAACTTATCTTGTTACAATAGAAAAAAAAAAAAACAACAAACTTTGCAATCATTGTGAGAAAGTGACCTTTGCTTTTATTTTTATTGTAAATCTGATTATGTTAGAATATGTAATTCATACTTGTTGTATGATTGGGTTAATGACCTGTTGAGAAGGTAGTTATAGTTAGATGACCTGAGAGAATAGGTAAATGAGGTTGTTAGATAGTTGGTTGTGAGAAAGATTCTCTCCAACCAAGTCTCCTAGTTTAGTGTGTGGTTGAGATATTTGCTCAACCTCTATTGTTATTATTAGAAGAAGTTAGATATGATAAATCTCTATATAATGATCCAATGTATTGTATAATTTATTCAGTAATATAATAGAGATATGTAATGATGTCTAACTCATTTGTTAATTTGGTACTAGAGCCTTAGGGTTGGGCGTGACTCCCTCATGGGAGTGCCCGGGTTCATGTGAAGAGTAGAGGAATAATTTGATTTCTGATTGAAGATTTTTTGAGCTATTGTGTGTATTGATTTGTTGATCAAGGGACAGATTGCAACATCAAATCACTGCTATTGTTTGTTGAGTTACTGCCAGGAAGTAGTGTTGTTGTTATTGAGAAGGTTTTGTATCTATTGATTCCAGCCCTCGACGTTGTGAATTGCCACCGTTAGAAGAGGGTGAAATTTGAAGAGAGGGTCTGCTACCCTAAGCGCAGAGAAGAGGTGCCTTCATGAAGAAATTTTTGTGTGGCCACTGTATGAAATATGCCTATGTGTAGAGGAATTCGTTGTTAGGTATTGTGTATTGCTTCTTGGGTAGAAGAGAAGACACATGTTGCCAATTGAAAGGAGTCGCCGTGAGTCTGAAGCGACCATCATTTTTTTATAGAATCTTGTGGAGTTGTTGCTTGGAGGAGCTGTATCCACTATGGGACGATAGCTTCATAGGCCTGCTTGATTTCCGGGAGAGAATAGTGGTTTTGGATGAAGTTTCTATGGAGACCTGCGTAGAGGATACCAACTGCCTCATATAGTAATTACCCTGGAAACACAAATTAATTTGGTGAACCCGACGTGAACTGAGATGTGAGATCTGGTGAAATAATTTTGGGAGAGAAGTGTTAGTCCCTGCAAGCATTGAGTGAGGAGCCTAGATCACTAGAGAGAGGCATCCCGAGTGCGAAGGTGAGAGAAGCGGTGCCAGTGGCCGCGAAGTTGATGGTGGAATCGTGGTAGCTGTGACTGTTGTTGAGAAGTTGATCAAGATAGAAATCTTGGAGGCGAGATCATTGTTACATTAAGGAGAAGAGTTGAGAGCCAGCGTGAGAGCCTGCGTGAAGGCGTGAGACCCCTCCTCGGCTTGATAATCAGCGTTCGAGCTATCCAGTATTCCCACCTATGTTTATATATTCGTTGTACCTTTTGATTAAATTGCAATTTGGTATCGTTCTATCATTGTTTCTCCCACGTTGATCATCAAGAACACTAGATAGTAGTCTTATCGACAATCATTTTCTCTTGTCTAGATGCAAAAGAGAAAAATAATGTCAGGAGGAAACACCCCTCGGCTTGGATGGGTCGTGCGTTCGATATTGGGAATCATGGGGACCACCATGGAGGGGGCCCCGAAGATGACGGGAGCAGAGGCAACAACGACGGTTACCTTGATGGTGGAGGAGGATCCGCTTAAATTTTGCGGTCCTACTGCTCGTTCACTTTTTCCATGGATTTGGGCATTTCATAGAGCGAGCATCCATCCTGACTCTACATGACTAGGACTCATTTTTTGAGTTTTGGAGAGGAGCTGGAATTGCTGAGTAAAGGAGTCATAAAGCGAGAGGTTGCTATTGTTGGAGTTTGTTGTTGTTTGCACCATTACATGGAGGTGTTATAGCGAAATGAAGTGAGGTGTACGTGCTCATTCCATCGAACTCACACATCCTCCAAATTAAGTCACAAAAGTGAGAAAGTGAGATTGAGTTGTGCTTATATTTCTTGTTTGAATGTGTGATGATAGTTATTCAAGTTGTGCGAAGTGGTTGTGTGTCTTGGTCAAGAATGATGATGAGATGTAAATGGACATATGTAATGGGCTTGTAATATTGGGCATATGATTGGTGAGAGTATTGTTGATATGTTATGTACCTGATTGAATTGTTGTAGGGGGTGCATGATCGGTTGTACCCGACACCCCAGGTTATGGTCCAAATTGTAATGCTTAGCCATAGGCAAGCTAATTTCCCCATGTTTGTTGTAAGCCCTGTTAGTAAGGCATAAACATCCATACGTGTTGTAGCGCAAAAGTGCATGTGATCATAGGATGTGATACTCTCTCATAGGTAGAGAGGTTGTTGTATCAAGTTGTGGAGTTAACTACTGTGAGAGGTACGAGGGTGACAGGTGTACCCATAGCCTAAACTTGATAATGAATCGAAGAAGTGAGAGACTTCAATTCAAGGTGGGGATGTGAGATGGAAGAATCTCAAAGTGTGAGACCAAGTTGTGAGTCTTAGAGTATGAGGTACCAAGTTATGTTTAAGGGAGAGTTTAACATTGATGAACCATGTAGTTGAAAACAATTCCTGGAGAACTAGCGGTTACAGTGGCAGATGATCCATGTATTCCTGTAGATGGATTATGTTTTATATGGACATCAATAATTATATGCAAGTACAAGGTGCAACAGGAAGCAAAGAAAGTTCAAGGATGAAGCTCGCAGTAAAGAAAGCTCAAGTGAGTGTGTTCAAAGGATTAAAACCCAATAATAAAGAATGGACCAGAGACAACACTCAGAAATCACTATGACCAATCACATGCAAAAATGAATCAATCAACAAGTATTCATTAAGGGGGTGTGTTAGAATATGTAATTCATACTTGTTGTATGATTGGGTTAATGAACTATTGAGAAGGTAGTTATAGTTAGATGACCTGAGAGAATAGGTCAATGAGGTTGTTAGATAGTTGGTTGTGAGAAAGATTCTCTCCAACCAAGTCTCCTAGTTTAGTGTGTGGTTGAGATATTTGCTCAACCTCTATTGCTATTATTAGAATAAGTTAGATCTGATAAATCTCTATATAATGAGCCAATGTATTGTATAATTTATTCAGTAATCCAATAGAGATATGTAATTATGTCTATCTCATTTGTTAATTTGGTGTCAGAGCCTTAGGGCTGGGCGTGACTCCCTCACGGGAATGCCCAGGATCATGTGAAGAGTAGAGGAATAATTTGATTTATGATTGAATATTTTTTGAGCTATTGTGTGTATTAATTTGTTGATCAAGGGACAGATTGCAACATCAAATAGATGCTACTATTTGTTGAGTTGCTGCCAGGAAGTAGTGTTGTTGTTATTGAGAAGGCTATGTATCTATTGATTCCATCCCTCGATGTTGTGAATTTCCACCGTTAGAAGAGGGTGTCATTTGAAGAGAGGGTATGCTACCATGAGCACAGAGAAGAGGCGCCTTCATGAAGAAATTTTTCTGTGGCTGCTGTATGAAATATGCCTACGTGTAGAGGAAGTCGTTGTTAGGTATTGCTTATTGCTACTTGGGTAGAAGAGAAGTCACATGTTGCCAATTGAAAGGAGTCGCCGCGAGTCTAAAGCGACCATCATTTTTTTATAGAATCTTGTGGAGTTGTTGCTTGGAGGAGATGTATCCACTATGGGACGATAGCTTCATAGGCCTGCTTGATTTTCGGGAGAGAAAAGTGGTTTTGGATGCAGTTTCTATGGAGACCTGCATAGAGGATACCAACTGCCTCATATAGTAATTACCCTGGAAACACAAATTAATTTGGTGAACCCGACGTGAACTGAGATGTGAGATCTAGTGAAATAATTTTGGGAGAGAAGTGTTAGTCCCTACGCGCATTGAGTGAGGAGCCCAGATCGTTGGAGAGAGGCATCCCGAGTCCAAAGGGGAGAGAAGTGGTGCCAGTGGCTGCAGAGTTGATGGTGGAATCTTGGTAGCTGTGACTGTTGTTGAGAAGTTGATCAAGACAGAAGTCTTGGAGGCTAGATCGTTGTTACGTTAAGGAGAAGAGACGAGAGCCAGCGTGAGAGCCCGTGTGAAGGCGTGAGACCCCTCGGCTTGATAATCAACATTCAAGCTATCCAGTATTCACACCTGTGTTTATATATTCGTTGTACCTTTTGATTAAATTGAAATTTGGTATTGTTGTTTCTCTCATGCTGATCATCAAGAAAACTGGATAGCAGTATTATCGACGATCGTTTTCTCTTGTGCGGATACAAAAGAGCAAGGGAATGTCAGGAGGAAATGCCCCTCAACTTGGACGGGCCGTGCATTTGATAGTGGGAATCATGGCAGTCACCATGGAGGGGGCCTCGACAACGATGGGAGCAGAGGCAACAACGACGGTTACCTTGATGGTGGAGGAGGTTCCACTTAAATTTTGTGGTCCTACTGCTCGTTCATTTTCTCCATGGATTTGGGAATTTCACAGAGCGAGCATCCATCCTGACTCTACATGACTAGGACTCATTTTTTGAGTTTTGGATAGGAGCTGTAATTGCTGAGTAAAGGATTCGTAAAGCAAGAGGCTGCTATTGTTGGAGTTTGTTTTTGTTTGCGCCATTACATGGAGGTGTTATAGCGAAATGACGTGAGGTGTATGTGCTCATTCCGTTGGACTCACACATCCTCCAAATGAAGTCACAAAAGTGAGAAAGTGAGATTGAGTTGTGCTTATATTTCTTGTTTGAATGTGTGATGATAGTTATTCAAGTTGTGTGAAGTGGTTGTTTGTCTTGGTCAAGAATGATGATGAGATGTACATGGACATATGTAATGGGCTTGTAATATTGGACATATGATTGGTTAGAGTATCGTTGATATTTTATGTACCTGATTGAATTATTGTAGGGGGTGCATGATCGGTTGTACCCGACACCCCAGGTTATGGTCCAAATTGTAATGGTTAGCCATAGGCAAGCTAATTTCCCCAGGTTTGTTGTAAGCCCTGTTAGTAAGGCATAAACATGCATACGTGTTGTAGCGCAAAAGCGCGTGTGATCACAGGATGTGATACTCTCTCATAGGAAGAGAGGTTGTTGTATCAAGTTGTGGAGTTAACCACTGTGAGAGGTATGGGGGTGACAGGTGTACCCGTAGCCTAAACTTGATAATGAATCGAAGAAGCGAGAGACTTCAATTCAAGGTGGGGATGTGAGATGGAAGAATCTCAAAGTGTGAGACCAAGTTGTGAGTCTTAGAGTATGAGGTACCAAGTTATGTTTAAGGGAGAGTTTAACATTGATGAACCATGTAGTTGAAAACAATTCATAGAGAACTAACGGTTACAACGACAGATGACCCATGTATTCCTGTAGATGGATTGTGTTTTATATGGACATCAATAATTATATGCAGGTACAAGGTGCAACAGGAAGCAAAGAAAGTTCAAGGATGAAGCCCACAATAAAGCAAGCTCAAGTGAGTGTGTTCAAAGGATTAAAGCCCAATAATAAAGAATGGACCAGAGACAACACGCAGAAACCACTATGACCAAGCACACACAAAAATGAATCAATCAACAAGTATTCATTAAGGAGGTGTGTTAGAATATGTAATTCATACTTGTTGTATGATTGGGTTAATGACCTGTTGAGCAGGTAGTTATAGTTAGATGACCCGAGAGAATAAGTCAATGAGGTTGTTAGATAGTTGGTTGTGAGAAAGATTCTCTCCAACCAAGTCTCCTAGTTTAGTGTATGGTTTAGATATTTTCTTAACCTCTATTGCTATTATTAGAAGAAGTTAGATCTAATAAATCTCTATATAATGAGCAATTGTATTGTATAATTTATTCAGTAATCTAATAGAGATATCTAATGATGTCTATCTCATTTGTTAATTTGGTATCAGAGCCTTAGGGCTGGGCATGACTCCCTCATGGGAGTGCCCAGGATCATGTGAAGAGTAGAGGAATAATCTGATTTCTGATTGAAGATTTTTTGAGCTATTGTGTGTATTGATTTTTTGATCAAGGGACAGATTGCAACATCAAATCGCTGCTACTGTTTGTTGAGTTGCTGCCAGGAAGTAGTGTTGTTTTTATTGATAAGGCTGTGTATCTATTTATTCCATCCCTCGACGTTGTGAATTTCCACCGTTAGAAGAGGGTGTCATTTGAAGAGAGGGTTTGCTACCCTGAGCGCAGAGAAGAGGTGCCTTCGTGAAGAAATTTTTGTGTGGCCGTTGTATGAAATATGCCTACGTGTAGAGGAAGTCATTGTTAGGTATTGCATATTGTTGCTTGGGTAGAAGAGAAGTCACATGTTTCCAATTGAAAGGAGTCGCCGCGAGTCTGAAGCGACCATCATTTTTTTATAGTATCTTATGGAGTTGATGCTTGGAAGAGCTGTATCCACTATGGGACGATAGCTTCATAGGCATGCTTGATTTATGGGAGAGAAAAGTGGTTTTGGATGCAGTTTCTATGGATACCTGTGTAGAGGATACCAACTGCCTCATATAGTAATTATCCTGGAAACACAAATTAATTTGGTGAACCTGACGTGAACTGAGATGTGAGATTTGGTGAAATAATTTTGGGAGAGAAGTGTTAGTCCCTGTGCACGTTGAGTGAGGAGCCCAGATCGCTGGAGAGAGGCATCCCAAGTCTGAAGGCGAGAGAAGTGGTGCCAGTGGCTGCGGAGTTGATGGTGGAATCGTGGTAGCTGTGACTGTTGTTGAGAAGTTGATCAAGACAGAAGTCTTGGAGGCAAGATCATTGTTATGTTAAGGAAAAGATCCGAGAGCCAGCATGAGAGCCCGCGTGAAGGCGTGAGACCCCTCCTCGGCTTGATAATAAACATTCGAGCTATCCAGTATTCACACCTGTGTTTATATATTCACTGTACCTTTTGATTAAATTGTAATTTGGTATCGTTGTATCGTTGTTTCTCTCACGCTAATAATCAAGAACACTGGATAGCAGACTTATCGGCGATCGTTTTCTCTTGTGCGGATGCAAAGGAGAAAAGGAATGTTAGGAGGAAAAGCCCCTCGGCTTGGATGGGCCGTGCGTTTGATATTGGGAATCATGGTGGCCACCATGGAGGGGGCCCTGATGACGACGAGAGCAGAGGAAACAATGACGGTTACCTTGATGGTGGAGGAGGCTCTGCTTAAATTTTGTGGTCCTACCGCTCGTTCATTTTCTCCATGGATTTGGGCATTTCACAGAGCGAGCATCCATCCTGACTCTACATGACTAGGACTCATTTTTTGAGTTTTGGATAGGAGCTGCAATTGCTGAGTAAAGGAGTCGTAAAGAAAGAGGCTTCTATTGTTGGAGTTTGTTGTTGTTTGCGCCATTACATGGAGGTGTTATAGAGAAATGAAGTGAGGTGTACGTGCTCATTCCGTCGGACTCACACATCCTCCAAATTAAGTCACAAAAGTGAGAAAGTGAGATTGAGTTATGCTTATATTTCTTGTTTGAATGTGTGATGATAGTTATTCAAGTTGTGTGAAGTGGTTGTGTGTCTTGGTCAAGAATGATGATGAAATGTAAATGGACATATGTAATGGGCTTGTAATATTGGGCATATGATTGGTGAGATTATTGTTGATATTTTATGTACCTGATTGAATTGTTGTAGGGTGTGTATGATCGGTTGTACCCGACACCCCAGGTTATGGTCCAAATTGTAATGCTTATCCATAGGCAAGCTAATTTCCCTAGGTTTGTTGTAAGCCCTGTTAGTAAGGCATAAACAGGCATATGTGTTGTAGCGCAAAAACGCGTGTGATCACAGGGTGTGATACTCTCTCATAGGCAGATAGGTTGTTGTATCAAGTTGTGGAGTTAACCACTGTGAGAGGTACGGGGGTTACGGGTGTACCCGTAGCCTAAACTTGATAATGAATCGAAGAAGCGAGAGACTTCAATTCAAGGTGGGGAGGTGAGATGGAAGAATCTCAAAGTGTGAGACCAAGTTGTGAGTCTTAGAGTATGAGGTACCAAGTTATGTTTAAGGGAGAGTTTAACATTGATGAACCATGTAGTTTAAAACAATTCCTAGAGAACTAGCGGTTACAGCGGCAGATGACCCATGTATTCCGGTAGATGGATTGTGTTTTATATGGACATCAATAATTATATGCAGGTACAAGGTGCAATAGGAAGCAAAGAAAGTTCAAGGATGAAGCCCACAGTAAAGCAAGCTCAAGTGAGTGTGTTCAAAGGATTAAATCCCAATAATAAAGAATGGACTAGAGACAACACTCATAAATCACTATGACCAAGCACAAGCAAAAATGAATCAATCAACAAGTATTCATTAAGGGGGTGTGTTAGAATATGTAATTCATACTTGTTGTATGATTGGGTTAATGACCTGTTGAGCAGGTAGTTATAGTTAGATGACCTGAGAGAATAGGTCAATGAGGTTGTTAGTTAGTTGGTTGTGAGAAAGATTCTCTCCAACCAAGTCTCCTAGTTTAGTGTGTGGTTGAGATATTTGCTCAACCTCTATTGCTATTATTAGAAGAAGTTAGATCTGATAAATCTCTATATAATGAGCCAATGTATTGTATAATTTATTCAGTAATCTAATAGAGATGTGTAATGATGTCTATCTCATTTGTTAATTGATTATTGATGAAACTTGTTTTGTTTTGTAATTGACATTCACTTTTCTGGCAAAGTGACTAATGCTAGAATCAAATAAATGTTGAACATGAATGTTGAAAATGAGTTCTCCCGTAGTAAAATTTACTGTGGTTGTAGTAAAATAGTGTTTGAAAAAAACAACTTTTCTAGAACTTATTGAAACAATAAGCCTTATGGGAACACCGTATGAATCTGATAAATGTTGGATATAATGTTTCCGACACTTGTTGTAAAATTCTATGGTAGTTGCCTTAAAAGTGTTTGAAAAAATTCATTTTCTAGAATCTCAGAAAAATAATCCCTATCTGAACACCCTATCAGACATTGTGTCTTAAAATCCCAACATCTTTGATGAATTCTCAAATCAAATTCAATTTTGAATCTAAGAGAAGAGGTAGTTCTCTAACTTAAAAAACACCAAAGATAAACATAAACAGTTGGAGCTATGAAGTTGCCTATTTTTTCCATGACCTCCTCTTCCCATAGCTGAAGTGTTGGATTTGACACTCTTTCCCAAACTAGGTATGTGGAGACAAGCATAGTAGTTGGTTGAATTCTGGGATCTGAGAACTCAGGAAGAGGCTAGCTCTACCCTATAACATTGGTCCTGTACTTTTTCCTTTCAAGTTATCTTGCACCACATTTATGAAATCATGTCAATATGATAGGGTTGGTATTCATTAGTTCATATTTTAATGCTCTTCTCTTGTTTTAATCATTTGTGCTATGGGCTATTGAATCTAAACTTCCGTTAATTGTCCCTCATCATGAGCATCCCCTTTCATTTTGGTTTGAGCTGATTCATTTTTTTAAATGTGATTAATTTTATTTTATTGATTTTTTAGGGTCTTTTTTGCTTTTGTTGTCCTACTGAACATTTCATTATGGATGAATAAAGGATTTGTATAAATGAATTATTTGTTTTTCTTTTCAACTAGAATTTTATATAGCCCGGAGTGAATAACTGGTCATTCTTTCATACCCTTTATCTATGTAATTACAATTTTCTTCCATTCATTTTAAATAATTAGGGGCGCATGCATGAGTGCAGAACATCTTGACTCGATGGACCAACAATAGAGATGGCCAATGAGGTTGTTTTGTTACCGTCCATCCTTTATTTAATATAGGGATTAAATTGACTTTTTTAACCACAAAATAAAAAACTTAAATAAAAAACCAATATTTTTTTATCAATTCTCAAACTAAATTCCATTTTGATTATGAGAGAAGAGGTCCCTAAATACCAGGTAGATATCTAACTTTAAAAAATTAAAGATAAACATACATAATTGGAACTATAGAGTTTTCTATTTTATCCATGACCTCCTCTTTATAGAGTTGAAGTGTTAGTTATGACAATCTTTTCCAAACTAGAGGGATGGGGAGACAATCATGGTAGTTGGGTTGAATTTTTGGATCCTGGGAGTCAGGAAGAGGTATGATCTAATAGGACTAGGGCCTATTTTCGAAATTTTTCTTCCTATATTCTTATATTAAAATCAATGGTCAATTTGAGAAGTTGAAGTATCGAAATGATCCATAAAAGGTAGGCCTATGGTTTGGTATATTGATTACTTGTCAAACATTTTCAAAGAAAACCAACATATTTGGAGGCCTCTGTGGTATACATTTCTACTATGACAATAATTTACAGCTTCTATAAGCTGATGGAAATACTTCCTAGACTCATCTTCAATTATTTTGCAATTTAGGTTGGGTTTCAACCATGTCCAAAAATTAGAGATCAACACCAACAAACAATTTAAAAAACAACCTCAAATCCCTATTGTGGATTATCGATATATGTTACCACATGAACAAGTTTATTATGCACTTTTTATTAATCATATAGGATAGTAAAACAATGCCACAATTCTTTTGCCTTGAGCTTACTATTCTAATTGAAATAGGCTATTCTACATTGCTTTTCATGTACATAAATTATTTCACCCAAATCCTGTGATAAATGTGCATTTGAAGCCGTCTATGAGCCATAGCCATTAGAAATTTTCAATACCATCCATAAATGTTTTAATTCTAAAAAGACATACTTTTTATAAAAGCATATGTATTTTATAACACACAAAATCATGAAACATGTAGATGCTATTTTTACGAGAAATATACACATTTGACATGTCATTAGATATCAAAATATATTATTCATATAAAATGATTATAGTGAGAAACTTATTATATAGTTATTACTATTTTAAGTATGATTTTCAAGTTACACAAATATTTGATAATTTTAGTACATTGAAATATATCATCGTCAAAACCATACATGGGTACAAAGCATGATTATAATCTTATCCCCATTTATTCTATAAACAACATACAAGTTAAACATCTCTCTAACATTCTATTAATGGATTTCATGCATGTATGAATGGAAACACTGAGGCTTAGCACATATTCATGGTTTCTTATGGTTACAAGGTGCTCTAGACATGGAAAATTTGGATTGGGAAGAGCCCATATAAATAAGTTCTTCTAAGGCTTTCTTTGAAAAATATGTAGCAGCCTGGAATCCTCGAAATGACAGTACTACATATGTACACATGAATCAATCCATTGAGGATGATCGTTGTTTAAAAAATACAACAGAGCTCCTTGCTTCACACCCATTCGAGGACTACACAAAGCTCCTTAACCGGGTACAATGACATACAAAATGCATAGAGATGACATGTCTTCGTATGCAATCCTCCAAGCTCCAATGTAGGTATAATTTCCCATGGACCTTACGTACTGATTCTTTGCTCTTCCTTGATGCTTCTGGTCAAAAACAATATGAACTTGCCAAGAATGATAATCATCTAAACATCCATAACCTTGCCATAATAACACTATGACAAACAAATATGGAATGTCAACCTATCCTCTCCTTTCACAAAGTTATGAAACATATTTCCAAATATGCTTCTAAAGCAGAGGGAAGGCCAGAGAGCTATCATCATATTTTGACTAGAATCATATATACATTGAATTCAATAGACCCTACTTAATTTTCCTATAGGAGTTTGCACATAAAATCTATTTTCGATCGAGATATAGGCTCCTAGGAAACTTGCCATATGTTGCAGAAGCTCCCCCTTGTCACATGTAGTTGTCTTTTCATCACACTAAATGTTGGCCGCCATATCATTTGTCGAGTCTCCCAAGATACATTTGATTGTTTATTTGGATCTAGATTCATTAATTCCTATTTCAATCTCCCTCCTTGCCTTCATCCCTTCCCTCTCATTGAAATTGAAAAATATTGGTCATATAGTCACCATCGAAAAATAACCCTTGGCGACGAAGGTGCTCCCCAGTAATTGTCCTTATCTAGACATGCTTTACGATCATTTTGGCACCATATTCCAAAACCTTTGAATAATTCTATTGGAGTGAGTTGCTACTACAAAAGACATTATGTAACTTTGCAAATGACATAGGCCTCTCAAGAGATACCATCATACAAAATTGGGAGAACATAAAAATAATCTACCATGCATGGCATATAGTTCGTTCCCCTGAAAATGTTGAAGAAACAACACTAGATGAAGTTGAAGAAAATGATACACATATGCATCTCGACATGGAGATAAATGAGTGGGAATTTTTATCAAGATTGATCCTTGCTACCAATAAAGATTTCAACAAGCTTGACATTCCTGGAAATTGTGACTTTAACACCAATTATTATTGGAACAACCCAGAAATTGCAGAAGCAATTCTTACTTCTGCAACACAATTCATTGAAACCAACCGACCTTGTATGTAGGTTCTACAAAGGAACCAACATATCAATCTAGGGGTTAATACATTTTCACACAAACAATATCAGGCATTCAGGATAGTATTACAACATTCACAAGAAAAAGAAAAAACAACACCCTTAATGGTGATCATCCTAGGAACCGTTGCAACACACTCGAAAATATTACCTAATCAATTGCATTAAATATTCATTAAATGCACACTCTCCCTATGGACATAGTCCAATACTACATCTTTGTCCCACTAGAGTTGCAACTTTCAACCCTTAAGATTCTAATAAAAAATTTCCAACCTTTGTAAACACAAACATTGGCAGTGTTCTAGGAAGTGAAGAAAACATATTTGTTATGTTCTCATTGATGAGATGAGATTCATAGGGCCTAAACTATTTTTACAATTGAAAGTCATCTACATGAAGCCTTTCTAGAAACCAACAATTTTCTATTCGATCATTGGTCTATAATTCTTGTTGGCAATCTAGGACAACTCCTGCTTGTTATGGAAAAACCTTTGTATGCAAATGAAACACCAGGCGAGTCTTTGTGGAAGTCCTTCACCATTGTTGTAACCTTGAAAACAATCTTCCGCCAACAAGGCCATGATGTACAAAAAATCTAATTTCGTCACCTATTGACAAACATCAGAAATGCAACTCCGCTACAAGAAGATTGGGAGATCCTTCAGTCCCAGGAAAATATATCATTGTCTGTAATAGAATGTAAAGCCTTCAATGTGGCCATACACCTATTTGAAACAAATACTTTGGTCTACCAACATAATAAACAAATAATACAATCATTGAAAAAGATAATTACACGTTGCATCTCAGAACGTCTTGGATCTTTTGTCTCTAAGGAAGATGATGACCACCAATTAGAACAAAAAATCTTGTTATGCATTGTCCAATGAGTTATGTTGACCTGCAATTTATGGATCCAAGTCGGACTGGTTAATGGAGCACTAGGATTGGTCACTCAAATTTCCTACACATAATGCGTCAACCCTCCAAGATTTCTAGCATATGTCGTTGTGGAGTTTGATACATATATCGGTCCACCATGGGACAATATCAACCCCAAAAAAACACCAATCCCTACCATAAAACGTGACAACAAGAAACAAATCCCACTCAAAATGGTATGGGCCTTGACTATACATAAATCCCAAGGCTTAACACTCTCCAAGGCAACCATAGACATTGGAAAGGTTGAATGACAAAGCTTAACCTTCACAACAATATCACACACCAAATCATTAGCAGGTTTGAGCATCTCACCCTTCTTCTCTTTTGATCGTTATGCAAAAATACAAGATAACGCATTTGTTGCGGTTAGAAAAAAAAGAAGAAGCACACTTCTGAATGCTTTGTCGGTATAACCCATTCATACTCTTCTCAAACCAATGAATCTACTCCATAACTATGTGATATGTACTACATCTTTTTTTCTTTGTATATCATGGATTCCTCTTGTTTCTTATAATGTCTTCTCAGACAATGCACTCGTTCCATTGAGAAAGCAAGCATAAGAACACTTATATGATTTCTTGGTATAACCCATTTTACATCTCTTTGTCCTTCATATGTCATGGATTATTCTTGTTTCTTAATATATTTACAACACATTTTGACATTTTTTTTATTGCTTCAAAATTTACATCACAATTCACCTACATAATACTACTTTTCACCTCCTTTCATTACTAGGGCCAATAACAACCTTTGGTACACTTCTTTAGTGCTTCCATAACACTATAGTTGGATATCACATCAATGTTTTTTAACTTAATAGATTTCTTTTATATTGATTAAAGATGAACAACACATAAAATAAGGTTAAGGTTAAGATTTCAATTTTCTCACATTTTTTAAATGCTTGTCTGTTTTCTTCTCTCTTGCACAGATACTCACATAAGATTTAATGGTCTATTTCATCCAATACATTTAATATAAAAACCAACCTTAATATTAAATCTTCTCTTACATTACGTGGGCATTCCCATTTGCTAGCTTAGGAGTATGCTAGTTAATATATATATATATATATATTTCAGTGTGATTCTCGAAGTGGTCATTGACTTTATCAAGTATATAGTCATGGATTGCTACTGTCAGATGGAGTCACAAAGGAAGGATTACAAGAACCAACATAAATGAAATTCGTGTTTATTAAGGAATTGATAAGAGGGTTCTTAAACAACAGTTTGGTTTTATATCATTTTCTCATATCTACAAGCATCATAATTCTGAAGCTGAATCTTTATCAAAGAAGGTAGTTTATATCTCTACAGGAACTCTTTTAATAGAATAATGGATCAATGGGAGGATATCCTCCATGGAATCATGTCCCTTGTCTCTGTCTTAGATGATCTTTTATGTCAGTTTTTCTTCCGTGTGGTTGTGTTGGGCAAATTTGGAAATCTGTGTTTCTATGAATCTTTAGGTCTGTTTTAGTATAGTTGTCTTGGAACCATGTGAGGATAGGTAGTCATGTTTTGTTTATCAGTGTCTCTGAAAAGGAATGTTGATATCATCCTAGTTGAATACTGGGATTTAGTAGTTGTTGTATCATCTTGGATAACCTGTCTAACTGAAACAAGAGAATTTATGTACTAGATATATTATCTTTAATTAGAAATAACAAAAAGATAATGGTTTTCTTTTCTTGTTGAAAGGACTTGATAAGAGGAGCAAATGTGTTTAGATAGTTGACTCTCTGATTTTTTCACTATACAGTTGTCGTCGACATGTTTGGAATTTCAAAATCATAAAGACCGCCAAATTTGACGATTCAAACATTGTGACGCCCGTTCTACCCGTTTTAGTGAAAATGGTTGACGATTATATGGAATTTTTCTTACAGGCAAATTGGTTCATGACGGGCAAATTCCATCCCTGGGTCACTCGTCGGTATACCGTGAGATTTCCTTGTAATATGATTAATATATAGTCCCAGATTTCACTATGATTATGAAAGTTGTCATAGACTTTACCAAGTATATAGTCTTAGATTACTACTTTGCTATCAGGAAGGACTACAAGAAATTGATGGAAATGAGAAGCGTGAGGAAGAAAAAAAACTGGTCATTTAGAGCCGCATTTATTATCCATACAGTCCTGGATTACTACTATCAGATTGAGTCATGAAGGATTATAGGAAATAAGGGTTGGAATTTGATGGGAAAATTTCCCGTCATAGGGCATTTTTCCCGTCATTTACGATCAAAGTTTTCATCTTATCGTCACTTTGAACGGGAAACCAGGTCCCTTGAACATATTTATGATGTTCAATAAATTTTATAAAACATTATTAAAATCTTGAATCGCGCGTACCATATAGTATTCTTCTCGATCCCGCTAGACTCCACACCTATTCCTCCTTCACATGCAATAAGGAATATGTTAAAGAGAAAGCACAACAATTGGTCTACGAGGAATTGCATGGAGCCACTAGTGAAAATGTTCCCATCCAAATATTATAGTGGTCTGAATGCAATTAATTGTAATACGACATTAGCCTTAATGCAATTAAGTGTGGAGTTGTACAAGTCTTCAAGTGGATCAAATTTGAGGGTTTTTTCTTTTATCAATCGGGCAACAACACGACTGCAGAAGTAGCAAGGTAACTCGTCTCTAATCAATCGGGTAGCAACACGACTACAAGAGTAGCAAGGTAACTCGTCTCTAGAGTCTAACCTCTATGGAACTTTCCATACATACCATATTTCATGGAGAACATGTAGAAAAAATAGAGAAGACGTTTGGATTGAATTGTAAGTCTAATACACACAACTATAAGACAGGGTTAGGCCCTAATAGAGAGGTGTTCACTGCTAGGGCGATGTAATAGAGGATGGACTCCATTCTTATTGGGTACAATCATACAACAAGCCTTTGTCTGTTACATTTTTTCTAAATCTTGATTTACCTGCAGGTTGCAAGTAGTTGTAAGAGATGGAAGTCATGAGAGTGGTGGAACTGTATTTTAGTGGAGATATATAAATGAGGACTACATAATCTCGAGTTTAGTCTGCACTTAGATTCACATTTCAAGTAAACATAATGTATTCACCCTTAAAAATTAGTTTCAATTAGTTTCAATTCTGATATGTTATGATGATTCTACATATCATCTACCTTATGTAACCAACTCGATACTACATATCATCTACCTTATGTAACCAACTCTATTGCAATCCAAATAATAGTAATACCTGTTTATGTATGAAAATAGTTGTACTTGTTTGTGTCTTGACTTGTTTTTTTTTTTTTTCTTCTAATGCACAAAAACATACATGTTCTCCTACTAATTTCAATAGAAATATGCACAAGTTTTGTTTCTTCCAAGAAAGTCATTGAGTTTGTTAAAAAATTCTTAAAAATCTTGGCAAGCATATTGATTTATTTGAAAAGTTTCTCATTATTCTTTGCTAATATATTCTTCATTATCTCCTTTAGAGGAACTTTGTCTTTGTCCATCTATTCAATCTCTCCAAACATGAAAGATCACAAAATTAATGAGTGAAGTGTGGATAATCTAATAAGAAATTAAATAAGTGCATGTGAAATTGATTTCTATCCTACCACCTGCAAATGTTTCACTTTAAGTTGAGCACACCCATTTGTTATTTGAACTTGAAAGTTTAAAATTGTAGTATAACTTCAATTATTGAAGTTTAATTTTTTAATCAAAACTTGATTACTGAAAGGTTAAATTTTTATAAAACCTTTATTGTTAAAGACCATAAATTTAAACATAAAGTTTTTTCAGTAATAATATAAATATCTAAAATATATAAAAAAAAATGTTCTAAAATTAAAGAGGATTCCAAATTCCAACGAAACCAAAGAAATGAGATGTATTGCATTCAATAAAGCACGTTTCCTGTGTATTGATCATGCTAGTATTATAATATAAGATTCATAAATAAACTGAATTGTTTGTATAAATCTCCAAACATCAACAAATTATCAAAATCAAAAGCCAACTAGATATGTAAGTGAAACTCATTTCCAGATATCATATCTTTCACCACTTTATTTTCCTTATTCAATTAGTACGAACATAAACTAGTCCACGTGGATTTAAAGTTAAGAGATTCTCTTGATCCATGCATCATAGTCTTGTATCTCATTTTTCTCTTAAAAAATAGACAGCATGCCCCTACAAAAATCAACTGAGACAATTCACACTGAAATATGCCAAGAATATCCAACATAACTTTATCAAAAAGATCATTTATGTCCTTCAAAGCCTATAGCCTAGAAGTCTCATATTTCTCCATTCCTTTCAAAAACAAAATGTGTAGATGAAATATTCAATCAAAATGGATTTGATCACTTCAATTATATTTCTAAACCAGCCTTAAATATTTTCCTTTAGTTGTTATTATCAACCCAAATATGCACATAGCTAACAACTTTCTCATAAACCCTTGTTGCACAAAATTTTACAAAGTGCTTGTTGTTCATACTCAATACTCATCAGAGACACATCTCTCTTAATACTCAATAACACATCAAAGAGTGATATTGAAATTGGTCTTGTGTCCTCAAGATTATAGGATTTAGGGTGGATACCATCCTCTAATTGAAGAGAAATACGCTAGGGTTTTCTTAGCATTGTAACCTAGAAAAAAAAAGTGATATTAAAATATTTTATTTATAATTGACATTAAAATATATTTATTTATTTATTTTTTATTAATATATTTTTTTAAATGTTAAGTATCAATATCAATTTCATGTTCACTATAAAATGTTATTAAATTGTAAAAAGTATATCAATTCTATGTTGACTATAAAATGATATTAAATTGTAAAAAATGTTTTCATAATTATAGAAAAACATCATTTACTCGTTACAACATGCTTATTCTTCATGTGCAAACTAAATAAAATTTCTTTTAGTTACATTTTAAAATTATTATTCATGTGCAAACTAAATAAAATCACTTTTGGTTACTTTTAAAATTTATATTTTTAATTGCTTTTACAATTTATACTGAATACGGAATAGTAAAGTTAATTCATACGAGAATACATCAATAATTGAATTCAAAATTTTGGGTGAGGATCCTTTTAGCTTGTAGAGACATATCGCTAACCTTCATTGATGTGATCGATGGGAAATGAGGTCAATAAAAAAAATAAAATCTTTTTTACCACTGTTGTAAAAACCTACATTCTCAAATATGGTAAGTTATAAAACCATTTAATTCTCAAATATTTTATGTTATAAAACCATTTAATGATTAAAATATGTTTTCAAGTCAAAGTGCTTCCCAACTTTAAAGTGTTTCTCAAGTTTTATTGCTTTGACCATATATTAAAGTGGATATGGTCGGGATTAAAATATTATTAGACTTGAAACTCGCCATAAACCTTATGCTAACAATAGCATTGGAGCATAGAAACTTCATTAGGCATAAGTTCATTGTGCAATACTATCCTAAGAAGTTCATTATGGATGAACTTGACATACTTTCCTTATTATGGATGAGTTTATTAAGAGATGTTTAGATTGTATGGTTTATTAGTTAATGTCATGAATTATTTGAAATGATTTTCCTAAAAAGTTCATTATGGATGAACTTGACATGCTTTCCTTATTATGGATGAGTTTATTAAGAGAGATGTTTAGATTGTATGGTTTATTAATTAATGTCATGAATTATTTGAAATGACTTTATTAAGAAGTTCATTATGGATGAACTTGACATACTTTTCTTATTATGGATGAGTTTATTAAGAAAGATGTTTAGATTGTATGGTTTATTAATTAATGTCATGAATTATTTGAAATGTGGAAAAAAACATTAGTTGAACTATTCATATTAAGGGATTAAGGTTTATGAATTGGTTTAAACTATTTCAGGTTCATGTTGATGTATTTCATATTGAAGTGACTGCCATACTCAATTATCCAAGGGAATGAAACATAGATTATCCTATATGTTTGGAGGAAAAAAGAAGAAAACATAGATTATTTTATATGTTTGGAGGAAAAAAGTTGAATTGGATTAAAATAAATTATTCAATATTGAAGCAAAGGAAAGGGTTTGGTTATGAATTTTTTATCTTCAAAGTTTAGACATTATATCTTGGAAACCCATTTTGTGTTTTATATTGAAAAAAAAAAATTGAAATACTTAGTTAATATTTTAGAAATTCAACTTTGAAATTATAATAAATTTCATAAAAATACATATTAACCATATGTAATTATTTAAGGTTATCATAGGAAAGGACCTAACTAATATCTATGATGACTTACCAAATGCACATTTTTAATACTTAAAATAATACCAAAATAATTAGAATATGCAGGACAATTTCTTTTTGATAATTGACCAAAATGCCTAAATCTAAAAGGAAAATACTAACTATGAAAGAAAACTTACTATGATGATGGACATATGTATAAGTTTGTAACTAATTAAATATTAATCATATGTGTTCTAAGAAGAGAGATGATATCTTTGAAAAAGAATAGGTAAGAGGGTTAAGATGACATTTTAAAGCTTATAGAATAATAATAAAAATATTAAAGTGCCTAAATCTAAAAGGAAAATACTAACTATGAAAGAAAATTTACTATGATATCTTTGTAATTAATTAAATATTAATCATATGTGTTCTAAGAAGAGAGATGATATCTTTGAAAAAGAATAGGTAAGAGGGTTAAGATGACATTTTAAAGCTTATAGAATAATAAAAAAAATATTAAAGTGGAGCTTTATGGAGTTTGATAATTCATGTGGATTATCGAAGTCTCTTCATTTAAGATGATATCTTTGAAAAAGAATAAGATGATATCTTTGAAAAAGAATAGGTAAGAGGGTTAAGATGACATTTTAAAGCTTATAGAATAATAAAAAAAATATTAAAGTGGAGCTTTATGGAGTTTGATAATTCATGTGGATTATCGAAGTCTCTTCATTTAAAGTGATATATTGCAAAAGTTTTTGGGACACCAATAATAAGATAATATATGTCATTAATTCAAAGTATTCCTCAATTACCCTTTGAAATGTGGTATGTTGACTCTATTTGATGTCAAAGGATAAAGAGAAATATATAAAACCATTATCACATATACTTAAAAAAAAGGAATGAAGTAAACTAGTTTAGGATTATACAATATTAATTAAAATCATTTTTTTAACATTACTACAATATTTGAAATCTCTTTATCAATTAGCTCACTTTGTCAAGAACACAATAAATAAAACGTTGATTTAGTTTTTGCATAAAACATTGAAAGAATTCACCCTATCACCATGAAGCTAACAATAAATTTGAACCATTTAGTGAGACACTAGTGAAAGGTTTGACTGAAATTTATAATTCCAATAGACATGATTAGGATGACAAAGTTCTAGCAATATTTTGACTGCATACAAGAAGTTGATTGGCCATACTCTATTCAATCTAGTCTACGAGTAAGGAAGTAATGGTACCCTTACATATTTTGTCTCCTACAAAAGGAATTGCTACAAATTTAAGGTTGGAAAATGAATCTTAGAAAAAATATATTATTCAAGTTAAATTTATGTTGAGGAGACTCATTACCAAGCCCTACATCATTAATAATTCTAGAAGCAATAACAAAATGATTATCATCACTCGCACATTCGAAAAAATATTTATGCATGGAAATCTTGTGCTATTATACTATATGACAAAAAAGGTAAGGGAAATCTAAGAAATCTAGAAATATCTTGGTGTGGTCCTTTTATTATGGAGGAAATTAGAACCAATGGATCCATACGACTTAATACACTTCGAGGGTTTATACTTGTGAAGGTTTTAATGGTGCTTGCATGAAAAGATATAAACCTTGAAGACCCTAATATACATTCTTGAATGTAAACACACATATGGATTCAAGTTACTACGTCAATCGATGGCTCTAATAATGACTCCATGTAAGTGAATATTTTGAGACTCCATGGATCCATTTAGACACAAAACGACTAGCTTGGAATCTCCAATAACTTGCATGTCCCTAACTCCAAAGTACAATGCTATTGTCATCAAGATGGAGACTACCCAAATTTTAGTTTAATTATATGATCCTTTCCCCAACCCCAATTCATAATAAAATTCATGGGATTCAGAAAGGTGTAGAATCCATCTATTGTGGGTAAAATACCCTAAAAAGGGAAAATAAACCCTTAGTTGTGGATTAAAGTAAGTTACAAAGGACACTTGCCTAGTCATTGGAATGGAAAATTGTTATAATGCACACGAATGAAGATTAACTTGGAATACTTTCATTAGTATGATACACGTATAAATACATGAATTATGACCTTTGGATTCATCTTCCAATAGGTCTCTTGGATTCACGATGACTGTTTCTATCACTTGTGATGTTTCAGATTCCTTCTCAAGTGAATAACCATAACCCTAACAGATTATGTTTCCAATATCCTTCCCTTAATTTGAAGGGGTGTATGTGAGTCCAAGTACAGAGATGAAATATGGAAGTGGACAATTGTGAATGGCTGGATGTGCTCTCTGAATCTAGTGGTTTTCGAATGACCAAAAAAAAAATGGCTAGCAGAAGTTGATGCCTTCTACTAAATGGTGGTGTAGGATGACCACAAATTGTTGTCTAGCAGAATTAGCAAGTCTTCTACTAAATGGAGGTTTAAGGAAAACCATAAATTGTTCTCTAGCAAAAGTTGATATCTTCTACTAAATGGAGGTTTAAGGAAAACCAACAACCAAATCATGTTGATGGTTCTAATTTTGTATTGCTTGTTCTTGAACAATTGATAGGACTTTGAATCTTGAATCTCGATTTTCAATCATTGTTGTTATCCCCCTATCGGCTACAAGGTGATAATATGCAAATCTTTCCACTGCAAGATGTGTCAATACCCGAGAATGAATTCTTTGGTATGAATGATATATCTTCTTGGTTGTTGATGACCATTTACAAGAAGTGATCCACCCAAAGTGATTCTTTACTCTTGTATATTTCTTATGTTTGGAACATTTGTCTGAAGGATGATTATGATTTTCACAATGTTCACAAGGATGAAGATAAAAACACTAATCTTCCATTTGGCCAACTCAATGGCAATATTGGCATTTGGAATCTTCTCTTGAACTAGAGCAGGTGAATATGATTTTTCTTGAAGGAATCCAAAAATTTGGAACTGGATTGGTTTGGTATAATGTGGAAGATGAAAGGTAACTTCCTTTTCATATATGATACTTGTTTTGTGCTTATTGTCTCTAATTTCTTCCCAAGGTTTGATGATTGGCTTGGAAAGAAAAAGATGAACTTGTTCATGCAAAACTTCATCTTCATATTCACTTGAATATGAAGTTGGATCACTGAGTTGCTCCTGCATTAGCTATTGATCTGAATCATCATCATAGAACAGAGGATTTTTCTGAACAAGTGGTAAAATCATGAATCTGGGTGTCTATTTTCCTTGTTTTTTGAGAAAATTAAATATATTTTCAAAAGTTTTTCAACGTTCGGTTAACAAAAGTACTTTTTTATTTAGAATTTCACTTTATAGTAAAAACAAAAATTGTCACGATTTTTGTTAACTTTCTATTGACTATTTTTTGAATTTTTTGATTGAAATTCGATATGTCAATTTAGCGATTGTTTGACAATATGTTCCTTAAAAATGAAGGGATTGATAATGAGTTATGTTTTTAGACGTGAATATACTCATTATTAAACATGTGTTTATGAAAAATAAAATATACCGCAACAACATAAATAGACTATTAAAGTACGACTATAGTTTTGAATTTAACGAATGAATATTATCATTTTTACATTTTTTTTTAATTTGACCAATTTGAAAAAGTTGTAGATTTTAAACACGTTTAGTGAGATTCCATGTATGTGCCTTAATTTTGATTTAAAAGTTAAATCTAAAAATATTGTTTTGAAGAGGACAATGAAAGGTTCTATAATATAAATTATCCACAACTTTCGACTGTGTATTATTGCATATATTGATTTTTCATTTTACTGAGTCATTGTCATCTAAAAAAAATATGTAGACATTTTTTTTATAAAATTAATTAAAAACACTAAAAAACAATTAAATTGAATACAAATTGTCCCAAATGAAAGTCCATTCAATTTTGAAAATGTTGGTACTAGTGATGAAACTAGACCCACTGTATTTTAAAGAGTCTACTCCTTCCCAAGTTGGAGTAAGCTCCAGTGAACGCATACTTTTTTGAAAAGTGCCATAGTTACAGGTTTTCAACCAAACTAATAGTTTGGTCGAAAGTTAGTTTTTATTCGACCGAAAGTTAGCTTTAGTCGAAAAACTAACTTTAAATTTAAAATTATTGTTATATTTAAAATTGTTGTTAGATTTTTTAAGGGTGTCGTTGGATTTAACTTTCGATTGAAAAATATTTCAACCAAAAGACGTTTCGGATGAAAAATTCAAGAGTTCAACCGAAAATTTTTCATTAGCAATTTTTGCGACTTGATTCTCATGAAAGTGTTACCCATATTTGTGATTTTACCCTAGACTAATTCAGAATTTTGATTATTTCATTGAAGTTCATCACGAAGAAGTTGATTCTAAGTTTGAAGCAATTCTACTTTGGCTTGCAAAGCTTGCAAACAAGTTAGAACAGATTGAAGAGTTTATTTGTCAATTGTGACCATATTGATGTCAATAGAGAGTACTTGAGTATTAAGAAACTCTAATAGTTCATCAATTCGAATCATTTATACTAACTTAGAAATTTCAAACTCAAGAAACGAAGGGTGTTGGCTTCTACTGAAAATGCACTCATTTACAATGTAATTCAACTTGCAAAAAAACTATTTGCAAGTTACAATTATTCTTGAAAATGAAAGTCTTCAAGCTTGGGCATGAGATATAAATGAATGCCAAAGAGAGAGATGAAAAATTGATTTTCAATCAAGTTTAAGAGAGAGTTGTAAATTCAATAAATCTAGAATTAGCTTGCTTAAGCTCAAAGCAAAGAGTTGAAATGAAATTTCTAGCAAGCTAAATTCCTTAAAAGATTTAGCTTATGGGGAAGCCATGCAAAAGGATTGAAAGACTTAATTCTTAATTCTCAAATGATGGAAAAACATTACCAGAGCTCAAGCATGAATGAGCATGAATGCTAAGTAATATGCAAAGTTGAATCAACAAAAGACAAGAAAATAATTAGAAGCATCGCCAACCATAGTGTAAGAGTCATTGTCTTTAACATCCTATGAAAGGATGGCCACTCAATGTATTTTAATTGTCATGTTGGTTCCCATAAAAACACTACCTATAGTCTCCAAAACAACATGTATACAAGTTACTTTTTCAAATTGTTGCATGAAAGAATTTGCTTGCCAAAAAGACTAATAAACAAAGTTGGTAAATGTGGCCAAATTGAAACAACCAAAGTAGAAGGAAGAGAACCCTTTGATTCATTTATATCACACTAGACAACATAGTTGGAAAATGGATCTTGAAGAATCTTCCCAAATAGGTTCGTTTCTCTCAGATGGCGCCAAAGCAATACTATGGGCATGATCCCTTGCAACTCACAATGAATTACAATTATGGTGATGTTGCGGATTCCCTGGGTGTGGATTTGTTGAATAACCTTGGATTGGTGTCTCATGCTGACACAATCTCATGGAAGATTGTGCTATGGTATTATGATGTGGGCACCACTTGTCACTTCGCTATGATGTCCTTGGTAACTTTGTAGAATTGATAAGGATGAGTCTTCTGCAACAAGTAATGGGGTTATGAATAAGGTAAATAAGTAACAAAAGTCAGAATCAAAATGGGTAACATTGGGTCACCAAAATTTCATCTTCCAAACCCTTTTTCCTTGACTTTTAACCATTTTCTGCTTTCCCATAACCTTGCATTAAGACCATTTTAATGTTTATGTGAGGGATTATAATTATTATTTTTCAATGCATTTATTTTGGTATTTTAGGTGAGTTTATAATTAAATATTATAAAAAATAGCATGTTCTCACTTAACCTTGAAAGTTGGGTGAGTTTGATGATGTTTATGGGTGTATTTGGAGTTTCAAATAATGAAGTTTTTTGCCACTTGGCTACAAATTCGAATTTCATCTTCAACCATTGAAGATTTATCATATATTTGGATCATCATCAACCATATTTGTTGTGGAAAGAATCTTGGACCATAGACAATATTAGTGTGATTTGTTTTGAATTATTAGTAAAGATCTTGTAATCATTTACTAGTTGATTTTTAGTTTTTACTTATTAGTAAATAGTTGTAACCACATGAGAGAAAAGTGTATCTAAATTTATTAGTTGCTTATCCTATTCTCAAACCAAACTCATGTATAAATAAGAGTTCCTTCTCCATTCCAAGGGGAGGACTCTTGGAGCAAATGTCCAATTCATGATGGAGTGAATAAAACATTTTAGGATCTTCTCTTATATGGATTGTAAGTATGTAATTTTATTTTGTTTTATGGTTTGATTGAATTCTATGATGTCGTAGTTTAATTCTCTGCCATGAATTCCTGAGAGAAAGAGCTCACTCCATGAGAGCATGGTGGTTCTTTATTTTATTTATGTAATTTTCTCTTGTAGTTAAATTTCTTCATCGAATACAAACATGTTGTGTTTCCTTTTTGCAAGAATGGTGTGATGGCTTAAATTGTTTGCTTTTACTTTGAAGATTTGATTTCTTAATTTGCTTATGCCTTTACTTTATTTTCATTCTTTTAAATTCTGTCTAAGTGTGTTAATGACTATGTGTGGTTTGTTTCCGGAAATTTTAGGAAGTTGTTAACTATGAAATCTTGAAAGAGTTGTGAATCCATAAGACTCGAACCTACGACTATGATATTTCTAGATTAGGTTTTATATTGCAAGATCTATTTGATTTGGTTTTATTCTTGGTAAAGCTACATGAGTTGTTAAGTCTCGACTCTTGGAAATGATTTATCAAGCGAATTACATTTTGAATTTAGTATGATTAGTTTAGATGCCTAGTCCTACACATATAATGCAAGTGTCTCACAAGCTTACGATCTCTCGGATTAATAATTCAATGATCGACAATTTAAGCAATTAAATTTCCCGGTAGGTAACATATATAAGAGTGCGACCATATTTGAACATGTGACCTATAGATCATCTCATATTTCTATATGCCTATAGGAAAATACAAATGACACCTTGGAATGCTTAAACATAGGCAAAAGCGGTCATCACAGCCGGAGACACATATTGTTCCTACAATTCCTATTGAAATCCTACCTCCTGGACCCTAATCTCTCCATAGACGAGCTCTTGAAAATCCGTGTCGAAGATGATAATAATGGTAAGGAATCCTCCACATAAACTATGATTTCTAAACAAACGTGATATGCATATGCCAATGACATAAGTGATTGAAATTTGATTGCAAAAGATCTCCTGCACTCTACAAATATTCATGGCTAGTGAATAGATAATGGTAAAACAATAAGTGAATGCTAAGAGGGATGTTACTGAATCTTCCTCTACAAATAATCTATGTTGGTGTCTAAAAATTGCAAGGATGGATTTGGAGAGTTTAAGAAGATAGAGAGCCATGCAAGGGTTTCACATAGAGTGAGAAGGAACATGAATGTGAACGAGAATGGGGGAATTCAAAGACAATTTAGGTGTATTAAGAAACGATTTGGGAATATTAACATACTCGGTAGAAAATGGAATGATGATGAGCATAGAGAATCAACCAGAGGGATAGTCAGCAGAAGGGAAGATAATAGAGATTTTTGAGGGGAATTTTCTTCATGCAAGAAAAAATATAATGCCTAGAGGAGGAGAGATATACCTCAAGGAATCTGAATGTGAGAATAATTTCCGTGAAGCACTACCATAGCTCAATTCGGATCCTAATAACTATAGATTCTTTGATACCATTGTTAGAATGCACGCGAATGAATCACAATGTAGAATACTTTCATTAATATGACACACATATAAATACATGATCATGACATTTGGATTCATCTTCCAAGAGGTCTCTTGGATTCCCAATGACAGTTCTTATTCACTTGGCTATTCATATTCCATCTCAAGTGAATAATACAATAACCCTAACAGTTTATGTTTCCAACACAAATGAATGTAAACAATGATAAACATACAAGAGGTACGAGAAGTATTGGAACATAATGTGTTCTTATGAGAAAATCAAAGATAATATATGGGATTTTGATAGAGTTTTGTATGGTGACTATGGAGAAGCTAGGGTGCTAACATAAATTGTGATATCATTCAAATAAGTACTTGATTATGATGGTTGAGTGGTTTTTTTTCATGGATTAATATTTTCCCCACTGTAAATGGTGTCATGTTAATTTTCATGGTGTTTTATTTTTGTGTGATTCATTGGTTAATAAAGTAAGTATGTTTGATAGTTTATATCTCTTATGTTGTTTATGGAAAACAAATATAATAGGAACATGTTTTAGATCATTCTTACTATTTTGTTGCCAAAATGGGGAGTTTCAACAAATTTATGTTCCTTGTTGCAACTAGGGGAATCATATTTCTAATACTCATGATCTAGTATCCCATGGGGGAACTTCGATAACAATTCTATAGGGAAATCCTAACTAAAGAATTCATAGGATTGTCACCGCAAAAGCATCAAGGATACACAAAGATGTCGCTTAGGACCTGGAGCAAAACTGTAATATACCAGATATAAAAATTATGCAGAACATAAATAAAATGATAGAAATGGCAGAATAACAACAATATAACCAGAACAATCACCACAATAACACTGAAATGATATAAGAATAACAACAAAAATAAAAACTTTGATTCTGAGAGAAATGTTCATGGGCCTCTTCGAGGGGGAAACCTCCAGTCGAGCAGAGCTCTATTACAATAATATCCAAGCTAGGGCTATCATACCCTCGACTCCTATTTATGCTAAATAGGTCTATCGAAAGAAGCATCTAGAGGAAGATCCTTCTAGAAGTGGAAGCTTCTATTAATTATTCTTACATTTGACTTATTCTATTTTATTGCAAGGCCTTATTAATATTGACATTTACTACATTCGAATATATTGTTCTACCTATGTGCGGGTTAGGACCTTAACATGTCCTCCCCCTTAAAAACAACCTTGTCCTCAAGGCTTGAGATGTGGAAATTGTTGCAGAATGGTAGCTAGTTCCCAAGTGGCATCTACTGGAGTTGTATCTTTCCACTGGACTAACACTTCCTTGATGGTTCTCTGATGCAGGCGATGCTCACACTGGTCCAAAAATGCTTGTGGTTGTAGCCAAATGGATCCTTATTTGGCTAACTCGGGAAGGTTGGTTTGAATTTGGCACTTAGTTCCAATCATGTTCTTTAAGCATGAAACATGAAAAACATGATGTAGCTTCAAATGACTGGGAAAAGCTAACTGATAGGCCACTTGTCCCACATGCTTGAGAATGGTATAAGGACCATACAATTTGGGCGCTAGATTCTGACAATGCTTGGCCTTGAAAGAATTTTGCTTGTAAGGTTGCAGTTGAAGAAACACCTGATCCTCTTCTGCAAATTGACATTTAGAGCGACCTTGATATGCTTGTTGCTTCATGAAATTCTGTGCCATGACCAAATTCTCTTTGAGGGTACGAAGAATAGCCTCTTGAAATGTAAGTGTTAGGTCAACCGCCTGGACCTTCGAGACACCAGGTAAGTATGAGAGAATTGAAGGTGGCTTATGTCCATATACCGCTTCAAAATGATTCATGTGTGTAGCTATATGGTATGAAGTGTTGTACCACCATTCAGCTAGGGGTAACAAAAAAGCCCACTGATTTTTCTTTTTCAAGGCAAAACACCTCAAATATGTTTCCAAACACTTGTTGACAACTTCAGTTTGACCATTAGTCTGGGGATGATAAGATGTGCTGATATGCAATTGGGTGCCTTGTAGCTTGAACAGTTCTTGCCAAAAATTGCTGGTGAAAGTTGGGTCGCGATCAGAAACAATAGAGTGCAGCATGCCATGAAGCTTGAAGACCTATTCCATGAAAATTTGTGCCACCGTGGATGTTGTAAATGAGTGTTGAAGAGCGCATAAATGATAATACTTGGAAAGGCGATCAACAACCACCATGATGACTGATTTATTTCCTGATTTGGGCAAGCCTGTAATAAAATCCATAGAGTTATCCCTCCAAATAGTAGGTGAAATCGGAAGTGGTTATAGTGTGCTCAGAGATTTGACTGTTTTTCCCTTGTTGCATTGACACACATCACATTCAGTGAAAAAATTATGAATTTATTGTTTCATACCATCCCAGAAAAAAGAACATTTGACCCTATCATAGGTTTTGGTGAACTTGGAGTGCCCCGCTGTGGGTGTAGCATGAAGTTCAGAAAGTACCATGGATTTAAGTTTTGATTGTTTACTTAAATACAAATGACCTTTGTATCGAAGCTCATCATGGAGCCAAGAGTACCCTGGGGAAGTTGGAGAATTGGATTGCAACTGTTGGATCAGATGCAAAATTTTGGGATCTTGTAGCCATTCCTGGCGAACGGCTTGGAGCCAATCTGGTACAATGAAGGAAAGAGAAAAAAGGGATCCTTCATCTTCATATTTTCGGGAAAGTGCATCCACAACCACATTGTCTTTGCCTTTCTTGAAAATGATCTCATAATCATATCCAAAGAGCTTAGTCACCCATTTTTGTTGCTCCAAGGAGGAAATGTGTTGTTCGAGAAAAAACTTGAGGCTTTGATGGTCTGTCTTAATTTGGAAGCGTTTCCCCAATAGATAAGGGCGCCACAGATCAACGACATGCATAATAGCCAACATTTCCTTTTCATAGATTGATTTGCCCAGATTTCTTCCAGACAATTGCTTGCTGGTAAAGGCCAAAGGCTGACCCTCTTGCATAAGGACAACACCAATTCCTTTCCCTGAAGCATCACATTCCAAGACAAAGGTCTTTGTGAAATCAGGAAGGGCTAGGACTGAATTTGTTCACATGGCCATCTTCAAGGTTTGAAAAGATTGAGCAGCGGATGGAGTCCAAGTGAAAGAGTTCTTTTTTAGGAGTGTAGTGAGAGATGCTGCAATATTTCCATAATTCTTAACAAACTTGCGATAATAAAATGTTAAGCCCAGAAATGCATGCAAGATTTTGAGAGTCTTTGGGTGAGGCCAGTCTTGCATAGCTTCAATCTTTTTAGGATCCACCGTGACGTCATCCTTGCCAACAAAATGACCCAAGTACTCAACTTCTGAGGCGTCAAAAGCACATTTAGACTATTTTAGGAAAAGTTGGTGTTGAGAGAGTAGATGGAGAACTCGATCCACATGAGAAAGATGGTCTATCCAGGTTTTTCTATAGACGAGGATATCATCAAAGAAAACTAAGACAAAATGATGGAGAAAAGGATGGAAGACATGATTCATGAGGCTTTGGAAGGTGGAGGGGCATTACACAAACCAAAGGGCATGACCAAAAACTCATAGTGGCCCTCAAGAGTTCTAAAGGAAGTCTTGGGAATGTCTACCTCTTTCATACGTATCTGGTGGTAGCCCGAACGAAGATCAAGTTTAGTAAAGAATTGGGCACCGCTCAATTCAGCCAAGAGGTCATCAATGACATGAATGGGGAATTTGTGTTTAATGGTAAGTTTGTTGAGGGAACGAAATTCAGGACACATTCGCTAAGAACCTTGTTTCTTCAGGACCATGACCATAGGAGAAGAGTAGGGGCTCGTACTAGGGCAGATAATGCCTGCATTAAGGAGTTCCTGGACCATTTTCTCAATTTCGTTTTTTTTGAAAAAGGGGTGACGATACAGACGGATATTGGGAGGAAGGCTTCCAGGTACAAGGGGAATGGAATGATCATGAACACCACGGGAAGGAGAGAGTCCCTGGGAAGTGGAAAAGACCACTTGCTTTTTAGAAAGGATGGCTTGGAGGTCTTGCGGCACTGAGGGTGTCTTTGTTTCTTGTATGGCATGGAGTTGGGCAATAACACCAAAATTACATATTTTTAGCAGCTTTTCCATGCGATGGGAACTAATGATCTCTGGTGAACCGACGATGATGCCTTGGAAATTATATTGGTGGTCCTCCTGATTGAATTGCATGGTTAATTCCTTAAAATCCATGAGAATGGGACCCAATGTCCTTAGCCAGTCTGCACCCAACACAATGTCACAACTGCCCATGTCGATAGCAAACATATGAGATTTTAGGTGGTAGTCACCAATTTGGAGACGCACTTTCACAACGCCCTCCACATTTCATGGAGCCACCATTGGCAATCATGATTTGGAAATTATTGACGGCATGGATGTAGCAATGAGTTTCTTGGGCAATGCAGTGATGAATAAAATTATGGGTGCTTCCACTATCAACCAGAATGAAGACCTTCCTATGCTTGATGTAACCGATTAGCTTGAGGGTTTGGGGAGAGGGCAAGCCAGTGAGAGAATTGAGGGAAATGGTCGGTTCTACTTTGGGAGGGTCTAAGGGAGGGGTTATGTCAGTGGTTTTAGGTGACTCAGACACAAGGGGAGTTTCAACATCCTCTTCTAAAATATCCTGCAAGATGGCCATAAAAATATTTTGTTCCTTACACTTGTGGCCCGAGACATATTTGTCATCACAATTATAACAAAGGCATTTGAGTTGGCGTTCAACCATTTCAACCCTGGTCAATTTTTGGATATTTAGTGGAGCAGAGGGAGTAGTGGGATTTACTGGTTTAGTGAGAGGGATAAAGGAGGGTTTCCGATTTTAAGAAGATACAACCTGTTGTGCTTCTTTAGCTCTTTTAGTAGCCTCCACCCAACTCTGAGGCCGAGCCATGAAGACATGGGCCTGAATCTCATCCTTGAGGCCACTGATAAAACACTCTCAGAAAAGGCATCAGACATGCTCTCTGTCCGAAAAGCCAGGCGCTCAAAGGAAACTATAAAGTCTTCCGCTGTTCCTGATTGTTTCAACTTTGTCAAATGACCCAAATGGTTGGTGTCAGTGTCAAAGTGTTCATAAAGCTTGGCCACAAAGTGTGTCCAAGCAATATACCCTTGACGAGAAGTTTTCCTCCATTGCCACCATTGCCAACGTTCTTGATCTAGATGGAGAACACCATACTAGAGTTTCGCCAAGTCATCTGTAATACCGTATAAAGAGAAATAATGTTCTATTTGGGTTACCCAATGAGTGGGGTCCGAGCCATCAAATTTGGTCACATCCACCCACGGAAGGCGTAGGTCACATTGAAAGTGATGGTGCTGAAAGTTATGGGAATGAGAGGAATTGTCAGCTTCAGTATGTGGAGATGAGTCAAAGGAAGGGTTATCTATAGGGATATGCAACTTGGTGCAGAGCATCGAAAAGACATATTCAAGCTGGGTGGTAAGGTCTTGTTTGATTTCCTCCATTGAGGATTGCATGGTTGTATTGATGGAAACAACATTGGCACTGAGTTGTTTCACTTTTTGTTGGGTCTCGGTGAGATTAGATTGCAAGGTATTGAAGTGAGCTTCCAAGTCTTGGCTATGGGTATGGGCCATGAGGATGAGGGAACTGAAAAGGGGCAGGTGGGGTAAAAATTTTTGCCAAAAAATGATATGTATGAATGTGATAAGGGTGAAGAGATGAATCCAATGGAATAGGTCTCAAATAATGGTGAACAATTTTCCAGACTCGTTTTTTTTTTTTAACACCTACAGAGTTATACTCCGGCCTGAAGAATACTGTAGTGATGAAATGCCCAAATGCTTAACCAGGAAGAAATGTGTAGTGATTTGGCAACTTGAACACAGTTGCACGATAATAGATCTTGTCTATTTTAATTTATTTATGTTTCTAACCCCAAGGGTTAGGTATTCAAAGGTTCTACAGACAAGGGTTTTCCCTGTGCTATAGCTCTCTGATATACGTGCAGGTTCCAATAGTAGTACTCGACCCAATATCTCAGGGAACTAACTAAGGAGGCTAGACCATACCCTTAGCCGTATTACTCGACTACCCATGTAATATAGAGTATCTTCTTGAGTGCTGTTCTCGGTGGCACTATAACAATCAGGCGACCGATCAGTTTATCTAAAGGGGGCTTCAGGTAATCTAGGTTGATCCATACACAGGCATTGTCTAATGCGCTACCACTCGAAGGGGTACCAAAAAGGGTTACAAGGGTGGTCAACAAATGTGCACTTAAGTACCACTTGTATTTCCTTTGTGTATGAATCCCTCAACCGCAGGATTATGTGTGTAACGACATATCTATGTGGCTTAAAGATGTTGGAATATGTCTCTACCCTGAAAAAAAATTACCCACAATTTATGCCGAGGAAAGTTCTCTGATACCACTTGTAATATACTAGATATAAAAAGTATGCAGAACAGAAATAAAATGATAGAAATCACATAATAAAAACAATATAACCAGAACAATCACCACAATAACACTGAAATGATATACAAATAAGAAAAGAAATAACACTTTGATTCTGAGAGCAATGTTCACGGGCCTCTTCGAGGGGGAAACCTCCAGTCGAGCATAACTCTATTACAATAATATCCAAGCTAGGGTTCTCATACCCTCGACTCCTATTTATACTAAATAGGTCTATCAAAAGAAGCATCTAGAGGAAGATCCTTCTAGAAGCGGAAGCTTCTATTAGGTCTTCTTACATTCGACTTATTCTATTTTATTGCAAGGCCTTATTAATATTGACCTTTATTACATCCAAATATATTGTTCTACCTATGTGCGAGTTAGGACCCTAAAAAAAACCACAAGAGATGATAGATAAGGAGGGGAATAAAGCAAGGAATAGTAAGAGGATTAACAAAATGATACTTAACACTCAAAAGTAAAAGAACTCTTCGATGACCATTGAGAACTGAATCAGAAAGAACTAGTCTTACCATCCTTGAACAAGGGATGATAGAATTATTCAATGGAACAATGCCTTGATAATGATAAAAATTCAATGAATAAAAATCCACTTTGAGGGGGAAACCTCATTTTACAATGTATTCAATGCGCAAGACAAGATGATCCTAATACTAGGTCTCCTTGGTGTGGGTGTGTGTGTGTGTAAGAGAGAGAGAGAGAGAGAGAGAGAGAGAGAGAGAGAGAGAGAGAGTACAATGAAATGTTCTAGATGACCAACTAATATAAAATTATAAATGTAATAACTCAATATCTAGGGCTTAATAAGGGGTTTTATTCTTAACATAGGGCTTTCTCTAGGGATTAACACGCCCCTCCCCTTCAAACAATTTTTTTCCTTAACACTTTACTAACTACAAGCATTTATCCACGAAGAACTCATCTTCCCATGTCATCTCGTCCACTGGTAGGTTATTCCATTTGATGAAGTTATCAGTAATTTCTCGATTTCGTAGTTGCTTAATCCTTGTTCCAAATATTTTTTGTAGTTCTAGGATGATTTTCCCTTCTTCGTTAATCTCCAGTAAAACAATTTGGACTAGGATCTTGTCAATGATTACATTCTTTAAGAAAGAAACATGGAATACTAGATGTACACTTTCTGGTTGAATAACATGGTCATGATCTCGAGCAAGTGCAAGAACCTTAGGAATCCCTCAAAATACCTCAGAATGCTTGTTGATAACCTTTTGTATTTCCACTGGAGATGAGCATATAGATGTTTGAACATCTAGTGAGCACAATTGTGCAATTACACCATGGTGTCCCTTTTTTAAGTAGTTTTGTCATGGTATTAGAACTTATCACTTTAGAGGGTTTCCCTTGGATACCTCTAAGATCAATTTCTTTTCCTTCTGAGTAAAATCCCATGAAAATATCTTGAAAATTAAGGGCCATTGTTCCCAATGATTGTAACCATTGGACCCCCAATACAACATCAACACCACCCATTTGGATTGCAATTATGGGGCTATCCAATAAATACTCCCCCATATTGAGCTTAATAGTATGGAACTTCCCTGAACAATTTATGATACCTCCATCTGCAATCATTACTTGAAACTCTAGTGCTATAAATACACAACAATTGATGAGTTTTGCTAATTTGTAATTGATGAAGTTATGGGTACTACAAAAATCAATCAACATTGTTAGCTTTTTATTTTTGATATATTTTTCTATCTTGGAGTTTTTTGGAGTATTGATGTTGGCCAATGCATGAAAATATATCATTGGAGTAGTCTCTTCTACGTCTAGATTTTGTCATGTTTCTAAATTCTTGATCTTCTTCCTCTTCACTGTCTATATAGAATATTTTCTTCTCACCTCATTTATGCCCCTTAATGTACTTGTTTTCTTAATTGAAACATAGTCCCTTTGCTCTTCTTTCATCCATTTGTTGAGGTTTCAACCTTGTTGGTTGAGTGAGGTTAGGAGAAGGACCATGATTCTCTCTATAGTTGTTGGTGAACACTCTTCTAATAGCCATATTTTTACTTTCAACTTTCCTTTCCATGTTGAAAGCATGCTCTATGGATTTATGTTTAAAGAGACACACTTCATGTTGGATTCTTTCCTTTAAAGTTCCCATAAAGAGATCTACTATTTTATTCTCTAGAATTTCCTTTACCCTAAGACTTAGATTTTGGAATCATTGAATGTGCTCTGCAATTGGACTTTTTTTTCGAGGATTTATCAATTGACTAAAGAATGTATTTATCTTAATATCCCCATAATGTGCTATTAATTCATCCCTAAAAATGGACCGAGAGATAATAAAACCTTTTTTTCATTCACAAATCCATTGATACCATACAAATTGATCATTTTCGAAATACAAGGATACAATAGTCACCTTTTGAAAGGTTGACATTTGGTGCAAATCAAATAATTTATCCATCTAGAATATCCATGTCATAAGATCTTTTCCATCAAACTTCCTCATATTGATCTTCAAAATGAAGTAGTTCCTTCACTACAAGGAAAAGACCCTCTAGCAAGTGAAGGTTTTTAGTGTTACAAAATTGGCAAAAAATGTCAAAAAAACCTCCCTGAAAACATTTGTTTTTGTAGAGATTATAGTGGAACTTCATTATAACTAAAAATAACTGGGTGGGTGGAGGTTGTAGCGTATGTTTTTCTAGGATGTGCGCTTCATGGTTTATGCGCATCAATGTGTTCCCAAACATAAAGCACCGATGCTTACATTACACCGAAAGAATCGAGTGAGTCCTAAAATATTGGGGCACCGAAGCATTTATACAAAATAATGCCCCGATGATTTAATAACAACAACGCACCAGTGGAATAAATGATACCAATCACCGATGTGTTCTCTAAATTAGAGCACCAGTGCTTACATTTACAAGAAAGCACCGTGGCTGTCCAAACAATATTGGGGCATCAATGCTCTTATAAGTAATAACACACTGGTTCCTTAATAACAATAAGGCACTAGGAAAATGTTTGATACCATGCACTAGTGCATTAAAAAACAAACCCCACCGGTGCATGACATTCTAAACGCACCGAGGCAAACGTGTGATACAGAAGCACTGGTGAGTTTATTAATTAAACGCATCGATAAAGGTTTTTATTATTATAATTTTGGGTTAAAATAGTATTAAGATAATGTTGGTTCCTTGTATACCAACGTTGGTGCGAATTTAATTATGACACCGGTGTGTTTTATCTTGAAACACACAGGTCCTTTTTATCATTAAACACATAAATTGCCATTTTCTCTTTTTAGAAATATCGACCTGTGACAGTGCACAATTATTGTTATTTTTTAATTCCATTGTTCATAAAAAAATGACATATATCTTATAATAGTATTCATATAAATTAAATTTTGATTAGTGCATTTGGATATGATGTTTGGATTAATTTGTTATATCATCAGATTTCACATATCTTCATTATAATATATAATAATCCATATGTTTAATCAACGATGTAACATTTCACAACATTGGACAACAAAATAGAATAAAATAAAACCCATTTTATTATATATGAATAATAGACTCTTTGTCATACAAAATGGGTCGACACTTATTGGTAACTCCTTGTCTTTCAATTGGGACACTATGTCCATTACATTAAACAAAATGCTTGATTTTCATAGACAATTATTTCAAAAAATACAGTAGCTTGCATTGATATCCAAATATTTTGATCATCATTCTTCGCTGGAACTGTTGTCAGTGCCCGAGCTACTTCCATGACTTGGGTTATTTGGTCGAATGTTTTGTTGATTGTCTCGATTGTTTTCCTCTTCTTCAAATGATTCCATTTACAAAAATAAAAATAAAGTGTAATGAGTGTATCTACATTGGTGAGAATAATGAAAATTGAAATACATAATATACATGAATGTAAATTGAAAATTGACATACCATAACAAGAATTGAGTCCTAAATGATACGTTTTTTTTCAAAACCAAATCTCATGCCTTCTGTCAACAACTCTTCTGTAGGCACATTTCCATACTTTGTTTACTACAAGTTTTATACCCCATAATAAATCATAGATTTAATATAAAATATTTTTTTTGTTCCATTAATTATAAAATGAGAGAAGTAAAACAACATAAGATACTTACAAATTCCACAACTAATTTTTGATATGCTAACATATACTCACAACCCTTACTTAACCCAATGTCAATCAATTCTTGTAATGAATCCAAAAATGAAATCCTAAGTTAATGTTATAAGGAAAGAACAATTACTCTCAAACTTTGCCACCAACCATTTTCTTCCTTCTTGTCATATTTTATGTGTTGAATGGGTTCCATTTTTTTTTTCTACAAGAAAATACTTGAAAAATAATATTTAATGCTAAATTATTTATTTATATGTACCTAATAGAAAATTTCAATGATTTTATACATTTGAAGCACGTTGTTGTTGAGAAGGTTCCTCCTGAGATGCAATTATGTCCATTTCTTTTACCATCTCCTTGTACATTTTTTTTGACATTCCTATTGAGATATTTTGGATTTAATCTAGCTGATCCTTTGGGATTTTCATAATCTTCATGAAAAAAGTAACATGACAACAAACTATTTTTATATTGACATATGAAAACTAAATATAACAAAATTGATATTATAAAGGAATGGTTTGTAGTAATATATGTATATTCTAAAAAAACATTTTTAGAAATATTGTTTTTTGAATGATTTTTTTTTGTTGTTGTATGTTTTTTCTATTGCAAGTTTGACATGTCTCATTGACCCTTGCTCTGTAGTAGTATATATATAACCTAGTTCTTGGAATCATTGGATTGATTTATATATTGTAAGTGGAAAGTACATATATATGTTTGTTCCATTATATCCCTCATAGTTTTGTTTCCCCACCTTTCATTAACCTTTCATTTACATCTTCTATAAATTTATTTTCTTAGAATGACACTCTGTTCCTTCATTGTTGATCCTTGTAGAAAATTAAACATATGTGAATTAACATATTGTTGAAACATGGTAAAAAGTGACTGAGTTTGACTATATCATATCAGTACTTATCCAATCATACTTTGAATCAGTTCTAAAAGAGACTACAACTACCCTACTTCATGAAGACCTTAAGAACCTTAGAGGCTATGGAAGACATAAGCCTATTCAAAAACTTATATGATCTTTCTGACATTAAAAGACTACAAAATTAAGCTAAGACACCTGTGAAATTCCCAACTTTAGAGTCATGTCTGGTTCTTACTTGGTTTTGACTTTTCGATTCCATACAACAACAAAGTCTTTGGAATCTCCAATAGGTTGAAGCACTTCTTTCGTACTGGTGGATGAGTTATTAGTGGCATGGTGATGATCTTCCATCTGTCTTTCCCTGAGTTGGTAGCGCAGCCATTTCATCTGTCTTCCTTGGCGATGGATAGTCTTGGAAATTAAGCTAATCTCCCGATCTTTTTCTTCGGTGATGGCTTGAATTTGGTTTTCCAGGGAAACAATTCGAAGATTCTAGGAACATGCCACCTTACTTTGGGCTCTTAGGAACTCCTCCACGTTACTCCATTTGTAGGAGTCACAGTTGTAGGTTGGTCTCCTCATTAGTAAGATCCATGAGAGAAATACGAAACAAATAAGCCTTTATCCTATATTCCATCATGGATGACATCCACTTATTATGGTAATGGTTGATATTTTTGTACTCCATTCAGAGTGATTATGTCGTGGTTTATATCTCTCCCTTGTTTCGCGAGAAGGTCTGCATCCTTGTTATGCTTTTGGAGAACATGGTAAAAATTTATGACCGAGAATTTTATGCAATCCTCATATATTTTTGAATCATCCTTTGCTGACTACCTTGATGAGCCTGAGTTTTTGAATTCATCTCTCTGATTATGAGCTCAGAGTCTTTGACGACAGTGACACTATTAATTTGTTGGGAGAGTAAAATTTTAATTCCCATATGGACTGCTAATAGTTTGGTTGAGTTGTTGGTTTTTTCGCTCAGGCCATATTCAGTTTAGTTTTTTCCTTCCAAGTCATATATTATGCCTCTTGCGCCGACTTCTCCATGGTTTCCTCTAGAGGCGCCGTAAAAAACGATTATCATTTTTTGACGTTGTTTTTTCCACTCTCTTAATTATTCTTCAGTCATTCAAATCTCCCTGTTTTTTTAATCAACTTTACTCTTGACATGAGGCAGAACAAGATCGTGTCAGGTTAGACTCTTATCTATCCAATTTCTTTCACTAATGTCCCATAGGTTTCGATCGTTCAGTTGGAGTATCTTTTCTTGCATGACTTCGGATAGGAGACCACACGCCTTGGAAAGGGTTTTAAGAGGAGTCCACATAATTTCTTGAAATTTGTCTTTGTTCCCTGCGAGCCAAATTTCCCAGCAGAGGAATTTTGGGAGAGTCATCCATATTCTTTGCAGATAATTTTTCTTCCTAAAATCTACTGCATACTGGCTTTTCCAGTTTACAAAGATATCTTGCCAATTGGTAGGTTTGGTGTACTTAGGATACAACTCGTTAAGCATTGTGAGTAGTTTGTCATGCACCATTCCCAACATAAAGCATTCATTTTTGGTAGAGAGTCTCCTTCCCAAATATGTTTCCAGATTTTGGATTTTGGTGGTCCCTGGATGGCTTGAATGAGGGTTTTGTATCCTTCTTTCACTGTGTAGTGTTGTTTTCCCCACGTCCTGTCATCTCCGTTATTTTGATGAAATAGGGCACAACCGTCCAAATGTTTGATTAATTTTGTTATTTGAGTTGAGAAATTGTCCGGGGCATTAGGGAATTTCCAATTGTCCCAACTTCCTTCAGGAGCCCATTGGGATATGTCTGCCAATTTGTTGAGGTCGTAGTGTCTTCCCCATTGCATTAAATCCCTGAATTATTTTTTGGTGGCTAAGGGTGGTTTCCCCATGATGCTTTCTTTCCAAAGATTGATGGTTTGGTCATTTCCCGACTGCCATGAGAGTTTAGATTGAATCAAAGGGGTGGCTACTTGTATAAGTTTCCAAATTGGTGATCCTGATGAATACAAGGAAGAGTTGTATAAGTTTCCAAATTGGTAAATAGTTCCAAGCACCTCTTTCCACCACTCTTATTTTCCATATATAAGCCTCCATACGAGTTTGGCTCCTAGGGTAATGTTTAGGAGAACACAGTCCCTGATCTCGAGGCTGCCTCTTTCGTTTTGAAATTTAACAATTTTCTAGTTAATCATGTGGAAGTTTTTATTATTTGTCTTTCCTCCTTTCCAATTTTTTTTTCTGATAATATTTGCCATTTTATCCACAATTGCTTTGGGGGCTAACAAGTTATCCAATTTATAGGTATAAAGAGAGGATAAGACAAATTTGATGAGGAAAATTTTGCCTGTCGGGTTCAACCATCTAGCGCCCCACTACGTGAACCTCTTCATCATTTTTTCCAGAATTGGGTTCCATTCATGAGACTTGAGATGATGCGAGGAAATTGGCATTCCCAAGTAGGTGAAGGAGGATCAAATTTGAAGATGTGTGAATCTCAAAATATCCGAGATTTGTTTGATTTTTTTCTCTTGGATGTTCCATCCATAAACCTTGTTTTTTTTATTATTAATTTGTCCTCTTGAGACTTTTAGAAAAATGTCCAAAATATTTTTAAATATTTTTGCGATGATAGATGAGCCATCCCTGATAGGTAATGTGTCATCTCCGAACTGGGACTGATTGATTTCTTTGAATCCTGAACCAAGAGCCAATCCAAGAATCCTGCCAATTCTTCATTCATGTTCCAACCTGCGGTTAAGGTCTCTATGACAATAATGTATAAGAGAGGAGAGAGTGGGAAGCCATGTTGAAATCCTCTACTTTCTTTGAAGAAGGAGGTTTTCCTTCCATTTACCATAGGGTTAACATAGGGAGCCTCGATGCAAGATTTGATCCATTCTATAAATTACTTGTCGAACCCAAATTTTTCCATAACTACATAGAGAAAGGAATGATTCATTCTATTGAAGGAATTAGCCATATAGAGTTTGATGACGATTCCTTTATCCTTTTTTATTCGACTTTGAAAAATTTCCTCCTGCACCAAGACAATATTATCCAAAATTTGGAGATTTGACATAAAGCCACTTTGATTCACAGAGATAAGAGAAGGAAGAAGGGGTTTTATTCTATTGGAAATGATTTTGGTGATTATTTTATATGAGGAGTTGTAGAGGGAGATAGGGTGGAATATTGAAAAGGAAGAGGGATTAAATTTCTTAGGGATCATGGCAAGAAAGGTAGAGATGGTGGCTCCTCCGACTTTATTTTTTATTAACACGTAATTCACCATATTCCACAGGTCAAGTTTTATTGTATTCCAAAAGGAATGGTAGAAATGGAAGGAGAATCCATCTGGTCCAAGATCTTTGTCTTTCTCAAAGCTCGAGACAATTCTTTCCGGTTATTCCTCCAAGACTTCTTTTAAGAGGTCCTTATTGTCTTTTGGAGTTATCTGCATTGCAAGATGCTGAATCATTTCCTCCTCTATTGAAGTTGTTCTCTCTTCTCCCTCTTCTGTGAATAGGGTTTTGTAATGCTGGTAAGCTGCATCTTTAAATTGTTCAAAACTTTACAGGGTTTGTTCCTCAACATTTTTTATTTGTTGACAAAGTTTCGTTGCTGGTGAAATTTAGTTTGTTTGTGGGAGAAGGAGGTGTTTTGATCACCTTCTTAGAGCCACAAACTACGAGATTTTAACCTTCATTATTCTTCTTCTTTCCTGAAATATTTGTGAATTTCTTGGTTTGCTTCTTTTTCCTTAGTTATAAGATCGATGTTGACGTCCCCTTCTTCAATTTCTAGTTGAATTTAAGCCAACACCTTA